>JAJPCS010016905.1:9529-20681 GCA_021164005.1 Willisornis vidua nigrigula | reverse complement strand
ACTCGGTAATTTTCTTGCTTCTGAAGCTTTTTCAGGAGTTATACCCGCTGTTGCCGCGGACGGGAAGATATTTTATTAACAAATCAATCGAGACTTTGTAAAGGATAAGATTAATAGTTAAGATTTAGCATAATGGCGTTCGCGTTATGAATTATTGAAAATTATACTATTGATTTTTTCCCTCGCTGCTAACCGAGAAGGTCAATTTTTGTTTTAACACAAATCGTCAAATATTAAAAGGTGGATTTTTGTCATAACTCGAATTTTATAGGGAAGCTACATTCCTAAAATTATTTTACAATGCTCTCTATCTTGACCGCCTGAAGAAAAAAGGAAAAAAGTAGGTTTTTCACTTGCCCAGGAAACGGAAAGCATCAAAAAGATAATTTCTCCTTCTGTAGTACTGCTCATTAAAAGACATAGAGAAACTGATATTCTTACTGCAATTCGTTCAAGCAACTTTTTTCTCTTTTTTAAAAGAAGAATGATAAATGCAAACTGTATTATAAAACAAACAAACAAACAAAAAGAAAACAATCAACTGAAGGCAACAGTAACTATCTACATGGCAGACTAGAGTCTTCTGTCCCAACGTTTTTAGTGTGTTTTACTGGTTTTCCTCCCACTTCTTACTCGTATTTACACCCGCACTTACTACATTTTAAATAGTGGCTGCAGAAACTGTTTTTATTACTCTTTATCTTTGTGCTCCTTTCTGTTTCTTTTACTTTCCTCTTTTTTCTTTTCTTTTCTTTTTTTTTTTTCTTTTTCAAGTTTTCTCAGATTGGAGTATTTCTTATCTGGGACTAATACAGTCAAAGACTCTCATCTACACAAAGTGTACTTGTTGATAATTTTTGTTTCGGATTCATTAGTCTGCTTGTTTTGGGCCTTTCTACCATCAAAACGCGGTTTCAGATCCCCAAGAGTAGGCAGCACGTGAACGGATTAAAAACAATTTAAATGTGTCTTTTGCACAGTTACAAACATGCGTTTTTCACCAGAGTGGATTTGAATTTTCCTCTGTTTTCTGGATGTTTTGCACTTTACCGTACACTTTACGCTGCTGGTAACAATAACCCTATTTAAAATTTAGCGGTGGCAATGAGACAGACCTTTTAAAACCTTATCGCAGCTGTTCAAATACAACATCATTGTCAGGTTAAGAGCCAGTGTCTTTTATAGCTGCAGTCTCCAGCTTCTGGGTTGCTGGAGAGTTTAAATATTACCTTCGTAATACTCGCTGCTTGCAAGCTCTTTCCGCAGCATCCCCTGCGCCTGGCGCAGCCGCTGCCCTACCCGGGCACGGTTCACCGCCGCCGCGGGCTGAGCCGAGCGACGGGCGCTGCGGCACGATGGCCGTGTAAGATCATGATCAGAGCCATGGCTAAGACTCGTCTGCGCCGGGAAAGAAGCCGTGGTGGAGCCCACGACGCTCCCTCCGAGCGCCGCGTCCCCCCCTCGCCTTCTAGCAATTTCCTCCTCAACAACAGCCTGGACAACCCACAGAGTTTAAAGAAACAAAATACTATTTTCCTTGACGCAGTTTAAGACTTGACTGTTACATCTAATCAGGAATTTTATGCCCATCAAATGGCTCTTTCATAATCTTTATTTACATTGTAAGAAAAAGGGGTCCCAGAAAAAGCCCAGCTGAAGTATCAGCCCAGAGGTTTGTGGCGGGTTTCGCCCAACAGTAAAGTTAAAACAATAAGCAAATGCTGAGCTGCTTTCCACGCCGGCCTCGTTGCTGCTGCCGCTGGAGGAGCTGAATTCTGTACTCCTGATTAGATTTGAGGGCTCTTTGATTTTTTTGTAATTGAAAATATTAATTTCATGTATGTCACTAGACGGAAACTCAGATGGCTGTGATTATAATAATTTAAATATTGTGTTCAGGTATGGCAAACGGCTCCATAAGACCCTTTCCTCACGGTAAATCATGAGGGTTTTTAAAAGGGGCAGCAATTTTTTACTGAAAATGAACAGTAGAAAGTATAAGTTTGATGTAAATAGAAGTTGAATAAACATGCCAGAGCCACCGGGGAACTGAGAACTTAGGCTCTGAGCATTTAATGTCACTATTGTTTTAAATCATATTAAAATGGAATAAAGTAATTAACATTAATAAATAAATCAATATTGTGCCATAAATGAGATATACAATCTACATTAATATAAAGGTTTTGCTCTCAGAGCCCCATATTTTTCCAAACGAGGGTGGAAAAATGCCCCAACCAATGGGTCCATGCAGATGTAAATTACTGTTTGTAATAAAGCATAGGTGGACATTACAGTTTTCTCCTCCAGCAAATGTCAGGGCTAAAAACTGGAGGTTACCAGACGTGGCAGCAGGGCTTAATTTTCACTGCCTTATCTTCCTAAACCTTATTACTGGTGTTATGATTATGTTTTGTCTCGGCTGTGCCGAGCATTCTCATAGTTGCAATTTGCTGTGTTTGTGTCTCATTATGTGAGGGGGATGGGAGCGAGGTACGAAAGAAGCTAGATATTTTGCAGATGCCTTCAGTAACAAAGGTATTGTGAGAAATGTCTTATTTTAAAATCAGGCTGGAACCCAGGAAGCTTTTAGTAAATTTCCTTTGATTTACTCGATTTCAGCATTTTATTTCGGGTGTCTTTAAACGCACAGACTGTATATTTTATGCCACGCTGTTAAATTGCAGCGAGATTGAAGAACAGTTTTATTTAAGAAAAAAAAATTGGCTAGATATTGTGTCCTTTCTTCCTTTAATAATGCAGTTGTCACGTTGCCCAGATTTCTATGTGCCATATTTTCATAGAAAGAGTCGGCGTCTGGGCTAAGGGTTCAGATTCCCTGGAATTTTTTTTTTGACCGAGGGAGGGGGACAGACACGACATACTGCTGACATTACACATTTTCCTAAATATGAAAGCTTGTAAAATAAACAAAATAGCAAGCTGGCCTTTTCTTCCAAGGCATTATTTCTGAGTGTAAGGATCGCACAGTAGCACTGACTGTACTCACAGTTTCACCCGAAGCCCCAGCCCTTCCCCTATTATATTTCTGTGAACACAAAAATGCATATTTGGAATGATGAGATTTCAGAGTGTACACTGGTCGCCGATGCAGCCTTCAGACTTCATATTTGGGCTGCAGATTTATCTTTCGGCAGATTCCTGTCCCATTTATAGTTTAATCGGAAAATAAGCAAGTGTCCTTTTCGTTCTCCATAAAGGACAAGCCCAAAGACATTTGGAAATAGCTCACAACCTTTTCTATCTAAAGGAATTCAACAGAGAAAGGGATAAAAGGGTAAAATAGAAGAGGTTATAGACTCGCACAGAATCATCACATTTACACGATGGGTCAAAAAAGAAGCGGTATTTTCATATTCTGGTGTATATATATAATTTTTTTAAACTATCAGCACAACCTAGCTCCCATCACTTGTTCACATTCGCTGAGATCGGCCTCACTGTAATTGTGAGAGATTAAAACACCTCGTATGAAACCTAATGGGCTTGAGGTTGGTGTCGTCTCTCGCAATGAGCATTCTTACGGAAAGCAAAACAAACAAAAACTTCGCTAAACATTTCCCCCCTCTAAATGGGTGTCTCCGCCGAGAGACCAGTGGATTTTCCTCCGGGATACGGCTGTGCCTGCAAGGGCTACCTCTGGCGTCAGAGATCCCAAGGATTTCAGATTGTACAATGCCGTTTTATTACCGACGGAAAGGCTATTTCTAGGAAAGTGTTAACAATGAACTTCTAAAAAAAAACCAAACCAAAAACAAAACCCAAATCAAAAAAACCCACACCAACAACCCATCAGACAAAGTGCCAACAAATGCTTTCATGAGCGACGGGGCTTTAAAAAATGCCGAATATGGCTGAGCCAACGTGAAACATAATTCGATGAATTCTGAAAACAAACAGAAAGCAGCGAAACCCTTTCTTTCCTCAGATTCTGACCAGAACTGCACAGTAGAAGAAAAAAAAATAAAACAAAAATCAGAAAGACAGGACATGTTCTGTCGCTGGAGAATGTCCAGGAAATTCATAAACTTCATTTTAATTTTCTAATCTCTACTTTCATTTTAATAGATCTCCATAGTACTTTCAAAGAGAGGGATTTTATTCACCTCTTGGCAAGGTGATGTTAGGATATTAAAAATATCTTATTTTCTGTTTAGTCTCTCTGTCTTTCTTTAAAAAAATAAGCATTCTCAGGAGCTAACATTAACCTCGCCTTTAAATAAAATATGTTTTTAACATTATGTTTTCTGTATCTAGAGGTTTATTTAAGAAAGGTCTCAAGTAAGAATCGAAGATAAATTGTGGAAACGTATGTTTTTTACATTATGTTTGTTCCACCCTCATTAAGGCTGTTCCTAAAGAAGTAGATAGATTTTCATTCTAGATAATGAATTCTGAATATCTTAGGGTTTGGGTTTTTTTACTTTCTTAAAATTATGGGATTTTTTAAAAGCTCAGATGCATTATAAAAGATTATGACCAACAAAAAAAATCTTTTAAAGTGGCATATTTCTCTAGCACGTCACGGTTATGGGTTATTTGTTTAATAAATCTTTTTGATGCTTTATTTTCTCATTTGGAAGGCCCTGAAATCTTATCGTTACTTATATATTAGATATTTTATTAGCAGTGGAATTATTAGGGGGAAAAGAGACTGAAGCACCAGAGGCTGCGGCATTGCAGCGCCTGGGCGCGCCCTCCTGTGGCCGCTGCCCGCCAGGCACAAGGAATTTTCTCCTCTCCCAGGTCTTTCTCTTCAGCTAAATTTGCCTCTCAGTCTTGGTTGTCTTCTCTTCTTTTAAAATAGAAACTTAACACTGCTATCGTTGAGCATTTTTTCAAGATGAATACTGGAGTGCTTCAGTTTCCGCGGCCCCCTTTTACGGTATCTTAGCATTTTGAAGGTACATTAATATGCTGAGATAGAATTTTTAAAGCACTGCAGGGAGCAGAAAATCAAACGACTCGTTCTTGCCCTGTGGATTAAGGATCGGGGGGCATGCGAGAATTTTTCTATAAGGTCAGGCAAAATCTTGTAAGGATTTCCCCACGACTTCCTGCATTTCTAATGAGTGGGCTTTGTGGGGAACGCACATCCACAGAAAACCTGCATAGGAATATCATCTTTCTCCCTAAAATAAGAGGCATTTCCTACAACCCAAGCTTTTTTTTCTTCTAAAGAAAAATCTTCTTTTTCTTAAGAGTTAAAATATTTTTTTTTTTAAATAAACCAAAAAAAAGAAGGGAAAAAAAAGAAAGAAGGAAATATAGAAAAAAGATGTTTGGGTCGAATTCCCAGGGTGCAGAAGAGAAAGAGGGGGAAGTGAGGAGCCCCCTGTGCTCCAGCTGGCGGGGACCGGAGTGGGGCACGCTCACTGCACGCCGCCGAGAGCTCACCTCGACCCAGCCGGGATTTTCTTTGCTGTATGATGAATTTGCTAATATGGCCAGCTATGCGGTAAAAAGTGTGTGTGTGGCTGTGCGTGTATGTGTGAGAGAGGGAGGGAGGGAGAGAGGAAGACAGACAGAGAGAGAGTGGGTGGTGGTTGAAAATAACAGAGAAACCTTAAGGCGCCTAATTATTCAGAAAGGTTAAAGGTGATGACCTTGACATTTTGGAAGTTCAAAGGCATACACTTATGTTTTTCTTACTAAAGTGTTTAAAAAAATTTTTTTAGTCAAGCCTCCCTCCTCTTGTCTTTCTCAATTTTTTGAATTCTCGGGCTTCTCCTGACTTGCTTAGCACTTTTGCCTTCCCTGCATGCGAGCATAGCGAGAGCCCCTTCGTCCTATTCAAGAAAGGCAAATTCTTTTCTCACTCGTCGCCTTTATTGCACATTGCGGAAATCTCTTTTTCACCCACCAGAAGGTGTATAATATAACCCAATTAAGCTGTTTAGAACCTCGAGTTTTATGGTGTTGTCTAGACGGTTCAAGGTTTTGTAAACAGCCCAGCCAGGTCACCCAAGATAAAGCGGCGAGGAGCTGAGCGGGATCTCCACCGGGTGCTGGCCCCCGGCGGGGCCCGGCGCGGCTGGGCAGCCGGCTGAGCTGAGCTCCCGCCAGCGCTGCGCTCCGCTCGCCCTCACCGGCAATCTTATTTAGGAGATCCACCCCTCTGCCTCCAGAGTGGTGGCGGGGGGCGGGGGGGAGGAGGTTGGATCGGGTTTTTTCCCCCATTTTTTTTCCTTTTATTTTTTTTTCCCTCCACCAGTGCCAATTGTTTATAGCTCCCTCTTGTCTGACTCGCTCGGAGCTCTCGGTCTTTCTGCCTTACGCTTCACTAACAAGTAAACAGTCATTGACGTTGCGGATTCTGGGCTTATTTGGAGCCTGATCAGTTAAACAAAAAGCTTTTTTCGCTGTTTATAGTGATTATAGCACCATCAGAAGTGATGGTCTGCAGACAGCCATATTGGCTCTGTCTCACAGCCAAGGGAAGGTACTCATACCTACAAACACAGAGGGTTACGCATCTAAACCATTACTTCATTAAAACGCATTTAAAATAACCCCACTAGGCTTCCTCCCGTTATTATTTAACTGAACTTGGCTCTAGCCCGGGAAACACTTAGGATCTTTTGGAGATGGAAATCCATATAGTGCACGGAAGCTATGACCTTAACTTTACTAGAAACCATTTATTCACATGAAAAAGACAGTGGCCCATGCTTTTGGATGACAATAGAAACATATATATATTTTTTATATATTTAGTGAGCGTACATTTACCATCTCTTAAATAAACCGCATTCACTTAAAGAGAGGAAATTGTTATCCTAGCTCAAAAGCAACAACAGAGGCCCCCCGAACTCAATGAATTGTAAGCAAAAACTACCAGACACACTGCAGGTCCTTTGCTGGTACTGTGGGAGAGGAAAAAAAAAAAGCACCTTTGCCGAAAAACACTCGTGAGTGGACAGTTGGATTTACTCTAGTTTCCCCTTATCAGAAATCTGCTCCGCCAAGCCCCGAAATCTCCAATGGCCATTCAGTGTGTGGAGTGAAATGAAACTTTGAGTTCCGCAGGGTGGATGTGTCATGTAAACCAATTAACTTTTGCATTCAGATGGCAGGTCAGACAGACAGAACTGTTCTTCGTGTTTCTTCTTTCTTCCTTTTCTTTTACTTTCTCTTTTTCTTTTTTTTTTTTTAATATATTTTCCTTTCTTTTTTCTTTTTTTTTTTTTTTTTTCTTTTTTTTTTTTTTTCAAAACAAGGGATTGCCAGTGAAGTATTGGAGTCGATCTCTGTTCAGTTTCTTTTCTTTCATCCTTCGATTCTGGAACCAGATTTTAACTTGCCGGTCAGTGAGGTTGAGCATTCTGGACAACTGCAGTCTTTTCTCTTTGTTTATGTACACGTTGAAGAAAAATTCCCGTTCCAGTTCTCTTATCTGATATTTGGTATAGGGACATCTCTTTTTCCTTGATCGCTGGGGAATTGCTGAAATTCAAGAAAGAAGAAACTAATTTACACTGTTGCTGATAACATGCTCAGCTAGGAATTGATCAGAGACTTTGATGATATCCCCTTGCTAGGAAAGCAGCACTCTAGCAGTTCAAAAATATTCCTGAAGCTCATAATCTCCAGGTGACTTAGCAAAAAAAGGCTAATATTTCTCAACTTCTTCTTAAAAGAGAGCTCTTCGAGCAATACAGAGAGATATTTAAATGGGCTGGAAAAATTCCAAGTTTCTCAAACTCCTCTCACACACACCTCCCGCCCCAAACAAACGAAGAGCTTAAGCTCACAACCGAAGGCAGCTCTGAGCACTACCTGTGAAATCTCCCCATCTCCCCCTGACAAATCAACAATTTAGTAACAATTAATATCCTCTTCCAAGAATACCTTAAGCCCACCTAAATTGGTTTCCTATCGTAAACACGCTTTACAACGGTAAAGGAAATCTTATAGGATATATAAAATCCTTTGGATGCTTATAAAATTGCACATAAAATGCAGCTTGACAAAGTGTTGGCCTTGTACTCTTGCCCCCAATTTACTACTGATACCTACCTGAACTGTTGCTCTTCTCTGCAACAGCCTCACCAGAAGGGGAATCGGTGCTGTTTGCTGGTGTCATTTTCTTCTCCTGGCTGGAAGGTGTTTTACTGCAAGTGTTGTTTTGGGCTTTCAAGTCGCCCTTCTCTGCATCCCCCTCGCCCTCGGAGTGCTGCTGGTACGGGGGTCCGGGGGCTGTCTCGTAAAACTGGTCAAAACCTTGCGGCAGGATGCCGTTTCTCCCCACCGAGCTGTAGAAGTTGGAAGTGGCAGGAGACGGTCCGTGGTGGCCGCAGACAGGGTCCGTTTTGAATAACATTTCCGTCCTCCTGTTCGAAGGCTGCAGAAAGTCTCTGTGCATCACTTCTTCAGCTGAGTAATAAGGAGCATAACTGCTCCTATACTGCCATTTACTGCGCTCTAATCCGTATTCCCTGAATGCTACTTCGCGCACAGGTTGAACATGAGGTAAATTAGAAGAATAAGGAAAAGTCATTTGACAGGACGACGATTGAGACAAAAAAGAAGGTTTCGTCGAGAAATCTGAAGGTGAGACGTAATAAGCGCACCCTGGCAGATACATATTGGATGTGCCGTGACTGCAATCGTCAAACTCAGTCATGTCTTCCTTTTTGCGATTGCAAGGAACCAGGAGGCTTCAATGCATTGAACAAGATCCATCTATTGCACAAGAGGGTTTGGACAGGATCAACTAAGAAAAAATCCCCACCGTGTGCTGACGTGCAATTCATCTTGATTGATTCTAGTGGTAATTATGTCACGTGACGCGATGTAGAAATGTCCTTATATCTATATCAGCCTCTCGGAAAGGCTCCTAAGATCTCTCCAAAGAGCCCTCCCAGCACGGGGAGGCGAATGCGCCGTTTGTACAAATATAGCCGTTTTTAACTCTCATCCTCTCACCAGGCGATGTGAGATACACGTAGGTGGTGCGGCGGATCACCTGGGGCCGCGCCGCCCGGGCAGGCGCCTGCCCACCGCCGGAGCCCGGCGCGGAGCCACGGCGTGCAGTCCCCCGCCCGCATCGCCGCTCGGCCTCGGCGGCAGCGAGGGGGAAGCACTGCCACCGTTGGGGAAGGTGGCCCTCGGGGAAAGGGGTGCGGGCTCACGGACGGGCACCCCCAGCTCGGAGGCGTGATCACTCCTACTTAGCGGGAGCGATACTCTCCCGCCGCCGCTCACGGAGATGATAAGCGGGTGGGTGATGGTTCACTCAGGAAAACCAAGTCCCATTCACACGATCGAGTGTACAACAGGATCTGCCCGCCTGGCTCCTGCAATCCAGAGCTGGCATCAAAACCGGTCACGAAATTCAAAGCCTGAGTTTCGATCACCTCCTTTTCCCTCGCTCATAAGCCCAAACACTGTGCGCTTGTATCTGGGCGCCAAACTGAAAAGAGAAATACGCAAACAGAACATCTCTCAGTTAGCCGAGTTTATGAAAGGGAGACACTTTCAGGCTCTTCTGGAAGGCAAAGGGCTGGGGCAGGAACACAAGTCCACAAAGCATGGTTTCCTTGGGAAGCAGAGCAGCGCACAAAGTGACCTCTGTTCCCCTGCTTCCAACTGCTACCAAAATGTTCATTTTCATTGGAAGGGAAAAGCAGGACTTGCAGCTGGCGACACACAGAGCAGCCACCAGCCCTGCTCTCTCCCTGCCTTCGAGGGCTCATTTTTGCCAATTTTGATTTTCTCCTTGGAATGTGATTTTATATAGTCAAGTACAAACAGAGTCGCAAAGACTGTAAAGAGAAGAGAATAAATAATACACTCCATCAACAGCCCTATGCTAGAGCGATTCCTCATTCCGTAAAGATTTGCCAGCTCTCTATGGGAATGCTTTTTTTCCGCTACTGTACAGCACAGCCAGGGTAGTCCCACCACATGCCACTCTCCAAATAAACCGAAATCTGGGCGAGCCCCACAAGCCGAGTAGGGCTGCCCCCGGCCACCCCAGCAATGCTTGACGGAGGCTCCGGCAAGTCAACAGGCCCAACATCACCTTCACAAAGGCAGCGTCCAAGTCCCTCAGAGAGCCCGGCAGGTGAGGAATCGGCTCCACAGAGCTGCGGGCAAGCAGGGAGGAGCCCCCTTAGTTCCCCGATTCCTCGAGGTGGCGGTGCCCCCTGAGGACCCGACTCCCTGCTGCGACAAGCGGAGAGTCTCCAGGGGCGGGAGCCCCGCAGTCCGGGCTGCCCCGTACCCTGCTCCCCGCCCTGCCGCCGCCACCGACACGGCCCCTCCCGCATCCCCTGGCTCTCCAGAGCAGTGGAGGACTGCCCAAGGGGCTTCCATGCCGCAGCCCAGTTTGCCCTTTCTAAAAATAAACAGACCAAAGCCAGGCAGATATTATGAAACCCATTCATTTCCTCCTTCATTTCTTTTCTTTTTCTTCGTACAATAAGCTATTATTTTTTTCTTGGTGCCTCACTCGCAAAACACCTCCAACGCCACACATTGTTCCCACCAGAGAGACTCTCGTAAGTTATCACTAGGAACCAAAGCACAGAACCCCCATTCCTTCCCTTAATCGGCTTTCGAGCGCTCTCGATTCTGCTGCAACAGACAAACAACCTCCTAAAAATGATGTCTGCGCAGTTAAAATGGCTCCTCTGTCACTTACCACCCTGGACCTTGCAGCAAAGCAGGGCAGGGCTCCGTTTAGATTATGTCCCCGCAGGTTTCTGATAGCCTATCTCATCAGGAGAGATGGCTCTGTAAACCTATGTAGCTTCATTTTCTTTACCGTTCAGACAACTGATTCCGCTTTAGCCAGAAACCTTCACCTTTCTTTCCATGCAACAAACCTAGCATCAATTAAATTTTGGCGCAGGAGCCAACTGGTTTCAACTAATTCAAGTTCAAAGACATGGTGATGATTTGTTAGTACGAAAACAGCACTTCTAGGAAACAGTCCTTTAAAAAGCGATCTAACTTGGGAAATGTGAGACCAATAGCACAGCAGAGACCCCGGCAGAATAAGGCAGAGCTGGGGGTCCCCGGTTGCCAGAGCATTTTCACCCTAGCCCAGCTCCGAACATTACAGTAGCCCCACCGCCTCCCCACGGACTGTTTCCTAGAAGTGCTGTTTTCGTACTAACAAATC
>JAJPCS010016901.1:13991-64465 GCA_021164005.1 Willisornis vidua nigrigula | reverse complement strand
TCATGTGACAGGCAAACAAGTCCATTCTGACCTGGCTGCTCCGAATCCGGGAGGCTGCGGCCAATGATACAATTCTAGACGGGAGTGGGGCAAGGCAGGTGGGATCCCTGTCTGCGCATGTGGTCATTGACCAGGGTATTGGAGAGAAGCAGGAGACTCTCAGCCTCTGGCAGCAACTGTTGTCGAGTGTGAGGGAGAGATATCTTTGTAAGGAGGACCTCCATGTCCAGCAGGGACAGTGGAACACGATGGAACAAGGTGTCCAGTGCTTAAGGGAATTAGCCATACTGGAGGTAATCTTTTAGAGGACAAAAAATTCCCTGGAAGTCCAGAGGGTGTCCAGTGCACATCCCACACGTGGTTAAAATTTGCGTGGCTGGGGCCAGAAATGTATTCCTGCTACTTGGTAGCTTTGCAATGGAGAGAGGGAGAGGCCAAGGTGGGCTCACTGGTCAGTAAACTCAGGATTTATGAAGACACTGTCACTGCCCCATTATGAGCCCACGTCTCAGCTGTGGAAACAAAACTGGCCAAACATGTCCAAAGTCTGGAAGAGAAGATTGAAGAGGGCCACCAGAAGTTAAGAGAGGAAATTAAGGAAGGAATCTTCCATATCTTGCCAGGACAAATGAGAGTCTCTGCCATCAGGAGCAGGTGTTCCCCAGCTGAGGAGAGAGCGTACACTCCACGTGGCAATCTGTGGTTTTACCTCCACGGGCATGGAGAAGATATGAGGAAGTGGGATGAGAAACCTACCTCTTCCTTAGCAACATGGGTATATGAATTGAAAAGAGGCACAACTACCACAAGAAACTCCTCAAGGATAAATGCTGTTCCAGTCTCATGTGAGCAAGACTCCAGACAGTACAGGAGTGATGGTGTCATGTCCAATCCAGTTGAAGGGACCACCAGGTCATATTTGCAAGAGTGCAGTGAGTACCATGACCAGGACTAGGGGGGCCCTGCCTCCAGCCAGGTAGAGGAGAGGGACAGTGAGGTCTATTGGACTGTGTGGATTCGGTGGCCTGGCACATCAGACCCACAGAAATACAAAGCTTTTGTGGACACTGGCGCACAATGCACGTTGATGCCATCAGGATACGTCGGGACAGAATCCGTCTCTATTTCAGGGGTGACAGGGGGATCCCAACAGCTGACTGTACTGGAAGCTGAAGTCAGCTTGACAGGGAAGGAATGGCATAGACACCCCATCGTGACTGGTCCAGAGGCCTTGTGTATCCTTGGCATAGACTACCTGAGGAGTGGGTATTTCAAAGACCCAAAAGGACATGGTTGGGCTTTTGGCATAGCTGCTGTGGAGATTGAGGAAATCAGACAGTTGAACATCTTGCCTGGCCTCTCAGAGGATCCTTCTGCTGTGGGACTGCTGAGGGCTGAAGAAGAACTGATACCCGTGTGTCACGTGAAAGGGAGGAGGGAGACAGAAATGCAAAGAGTTCTAGTCTTAACTGTATTAATTAAAAGTTATTAGCTGTAAGTTCTCCCAGACAATCAGATCCTTATGTACCCAACACTGTCTGTCTTTTGACTGACAGCCCGCAGGATGGAAGGGATTCTGACCTCTGATGTGAAGCTTCACTTAAACCAGAAAAGAACTTTTCTCACAACAGCTCCCGAAATAACATTTATTAATACAAATCTGTGACAGTTATTGTGGGTTCTGCTTTGCCGGTGAGAACGTTCAGCTGCAGGATTGTATTTAATTGATAATAAAAGAGCCCAAAGAAACCAGCACAAACACATTCTACAGAGACAAACACACCAAACTGAAGGTACAACACAGCAACGTATCCCATTTTCCCAACAGACAGAAACCAGCAACAAAGAACTACTGACTAAAACACAGCCACCTAAAACACTTACCCAGACACTCTGTCAGTAACAGGACAATGAAATATCTTGCACACCACCCTCTCTGTGACACAAAACCAAAGGGAAGAGCAGAGCTGCTCCTTATCAACACACATGTTGAAAAAGAAACTGCACCTTGAAAGTGAAGCAAGTTACTGGAGTTGCAAAACAGAGCTGGGCTTATAAAGTAAGAACAGCAAAAAGCCATAACCAATATAAAGCAGCAAAGTGTGAAGCAAGTTACTGTTATTAGTATTAAGGGAGCAAAACACATTTAGTAAAAGAAATGCTTATAAAGTAAGAATCAAAGCAAGAAAGGAAGAAAGTAAAGTTAGAAAAAAATAGAAAGCACGTGGTCTCCTCACCCCTACATTGTTCCGGACAAGCTGCAGCAGTTCCCCTCACTGGCATATTTCCCTCTCCTACTGGAGTTTAAACTCCAAACACTTTTTATACCTTTTTTTTTTTTCTTCCATGTGGTTTGTGTGGCTAAGTCAATCTATTGGGAGGGTGATGGTGATGCCCTGAGGTGAGGTGGGCCCTTGAAGATATCGCTAAAGAAGGCCGTGCTATGTCTTAACACTCCATCTTTTGTTAATCTTATCAGTTTGAAAGCCCCTTGTCCTCTGCTTGGAGCATCTCTCCAGGGGGGCTGAGGCATTTCCCTCAACCCATCAGGCCTTATCAGGGCCATCACCCTACACGGTGGCCACAGCAACAGTACACAGGAGGTTGCCCCTGCAGTAGCCCTTGGGCCAGCCATGACAGGACAGGATGTGAAGAACATGCCCTTCCTGGAGCCTCTGGCAGAAGGTACTTGGGAGACCCAAGGATGATTCTGGAGTCAGGGGTACAAAGGATTTGAAGCCAGCTATACCCCAACTGAGAAAGAGCTTATGAAGGAGTTTGAGCTGCCTCAGAAGTGATTGGCACCGAGGCACAGCTCCCCCTGGCACCCCAACTGCCAGTGCTGGGCTGGATGGCCAAAGGAAAAGTTCCTTCTACGCATCATGCCACTGATACCACATGGAGTAAGTGGATTGCTCTGATCACACAGTGAGCCCAGATGGGAAATCTGAATCACTCTGGGATTTTGGAAATCATCACCAACTGGCCTGAAGGTGAGAGTTTTGGACTATCCTCTGAAGAAGAAGAGGAGCAGGTGGCATGGGCTGAGGAGATCCCAACATATAATCAGCTACCAGAAGATGAAAAGTGATATGCTCTCTTCACTGATGGGGGTAAATATTGTCCTTTAGAGGCAAAACTTCTCCTAAAGCACTTCCAGAGAAGAGCAATGAGGCTGGAGAAGGGACTGGAGCACAAGTGCTGTGGGGAGAGGCTGAGGGAGCTGGGGGTGTTCAGCCTGGAGAAGAGGAGGCTCAGAGGTGACCTCAGCACTGTCTAGAACTGCCTGAAGGGAAGTTCTGGCCAGGTGGGGGTTGGTCTCTTCTCCCAGGCACTCAGCAATAGGACAAGGGGACTCAAGCTCTGCCAGGGGAAATTGAAGTTGGAGATTAGAAAAAAATCCTTCCCAGAGAGAGTGCTCAGGGATTGGAATGGGCTGCCCAGAGAGGGGGTGGATTCCCCATCCCTGGAGGGTTTTAACCTGAGCTTGGCCGTGGCACTGAGTGCCATGATCTGGTAAAGGGACTGGAGTTGGACCAAGGGTTGGACCTGATGATCTCGGAGGTCTTTTCCAACCCAATCCATTCTGTGATTCTATGAATATGTGTTTTCCATGGTGAAGCAGAACAGGGAGTTGCTCTGATGGTGTTTGGGAAGCTCTGAGGGGATTTCATGGTGATGGATTGTCCAGAGATGAACTGACCTTGGGGCTGGGAGGCCAATCTGAGTTCTCCAAAGCTTGTCTTTGGGAGCCAGTGCTGAAATGATCAGTCTGTTCCAAACAAGTTGTTTATTTAATTTCATGCTCATAAAAATAGCAGAAATCAATTAATTAACCTCAAAACTGTGGCAGGGGTGTTCAGAAATGTACCTTGGTGCAATTTTCTACCCTAATACCTGTTTTCCTTTTTCCCCTCCAGTGATAACACTGAGCCCATCAGAGGGAAGCGACTGTCCTCTGTGAGTAACTTACAGCATTCCTCAAAATAAAACTCTGTGAGGGAGGGAAGGAGGAAAGGGAAGCTGGGAGAGGAATTTTCTTTCTCACTGGAGTTGAAGAAAAGCATTCCAGAAGAGCCTGTTAGATTGAGAGGCACTGCTGGCTCCTAGAAACTCTCCATCCAAGAAATCAGCTGTTGGAGTTGGAGCTGGTCTTCTCAACTGTTCTATTTTCTTTCAGATTTTAAAGGCTCCACGAAATCCTCTGGATGATCTGGGAAATGGGAATGAACTGACCCAGGTAGGTCTGTCAAGTTCTTTCTTCCTGATGCTCCTCGATGCGTTGCTGATTAAACTGAGTCACTGGAGTAATGCAGGTGGCTTTAATGCACCATTTTTAATAATGACATACCATTTTTGTTTGTGTTTCCTGAAAAGCTGTGCTTATGGATAACCAACTGGTGTGTTCTGTATTCCCAGGATATTAATGCAGAGAAACGAAGGAAGAGCTCGCGCCGTGTCAGTTTTGCCGACAACATCGAGCAAGTGTGAGCTGAAGGATGCAGTTCTACATCCTTTATTTAAGCATAAAATACAGGGAAAAATCTGTTTCCCCCTCAAACTGACCTCACTGAATACTCACAAATGACTGCAAGAAGTTGGGTTTTGTATTATTTATTTATTTATACTTTTATGTTTAGTTAGTTTGAGAGCCATTATTCATTTTCTCTTCCCAGCTGGAAAAAAACCCCAAACCCAACAGTTTGGTGAATTTAACATAGTTAGGAATTTTTCTTTCTCACTGAATTTTCTAGTGATTTCCATCTTAAGTGTGAAAATGGCATCATATAATAATTAATCTCCCTGGAAAATACGATTGGGTTCAGTACACTTCTGGCTTTTGATATCTTACTTCAGAATATATTAAAAAAATTGAAATTTGGGCTGATTTTATTTTTAATTTGCTTTGAAAAAGATGGGTTTGTATTTTAAAAAACTGGTTTTTTTTTTAGTTGCAGATTCTTCCAGCGAGATCTTAAGGACAGCACATCAGAGAGAGAAAATACAGGTAAAACTCCTCTTCTTCTCTTGGCAGGATTCCCAGACTATTAACAACAAGATTTTAGCTTGAATTGAAGAAGTCAAGCCTGTCAGTCTGGGATAAGGAACAACATGGTCAGCTTTTTATCTTGTGCTGATTGAAAACCCCTTAGTCACAGAGGCTTTGCCACAAGAAGAGACACGAAGAGTGAAAACTTCAGAACAGTTTCTGTGCAGTTCACTGTTGTCTCAAATTTTATAGAATCGGAATTGTGTAGGTTGGAAAAGACCTTTAAGATAATCAAGTCTAACCATGTCATGCTTCCTTGTAATTTTATTGTTTTCTTACTGTTTTTAGAGTGTGCAGCAGATAAGGATGTCTTTACTCATCAGTAAGTATCATGTCTGATAGATATTTATTATTATGCCGTATTTATTACCAAACTTCCTTCCTCAGCAGTAGAGAGTGTTAGTCTGGCCTCAAAGTTCTTGTAGATAAAACACAGTGATGGGATTTTTAAAATGAAAACCACCTGATGGTAAAATAACAGATTTAGACACTTGGTATCTGTGAAGGGGAATTTCAGATTCTATGAAAAGTAAAGAATTGATCTTTCTTATTTGCCACTGAAGAATTTAAATGCCCCTCTGTGTGTTGAGGAGTGGCTTGTGGGCTGGAAAGATGAGATAATTTCATGGGGAAATAAATTTGTGACTCAAATTAGAATATATTGAAGATATATAAATAGCATCTGGTATCTGCTGCCCAAGCCCACGTGGGCTCTGCCACAGAATCCTGTGCAACACAGTCCTGTGCCTGTTCAGTTTATTGTTCAAGGCTTCTCTTTGAAACCTTTTAACAAACTGAAATCTTTGAAAACTTTTAACAAGCTCTTAATCTAACTCAACTTTTGTAGGAATGAAGAACCTGAAGCTGCTTTGTGTGAGATCACTGGTGAGTTGGGAGACAGATTTAATAACAAAATGACTATCTTAGAATCACAGAATGGATTGGGTTGGAAAAGACCCCTGAGATCATCAAGTCCAACCCTTGGTCCAACTCCAGTCCCTTTCCCAGATCATGGCACTCAGTGCCACGGCCAAGCTCAGCTGAAAAACCTCCAGGGATGGGGAATCCACCCCCTCTCTGGGCAGCCCATTCCAATGCCTGAGCACTCCCTCTGCAAAGAATTTCCTTCTGATCTCCAACTTCAATTTCCCCTGGCAGAGCTTGAGCCCCCCTGTCCTATTGCTGAGTGCCTGGGAGAAGAGACCAACCCCCACCTGGCCGGAACTTCCCTTCAGCTTTATTCAAAGCTATTGATTGTGCTTGAGTAATTTTACCATGCCTAGGGCAGTCTCCCTGACCTGGGAGAACTCGGCCTGAATGGACTTTGTCCCACAAAGCTGTTCACAAGGATCCCATTGGAACAGTCAGGGTGGCCCTTCCACATGCTGAAGGGAGCCATGAAAACATTGTGCAGAATATATTCGGATTTAATTGTGTTTCTTTACTCGGTGCACTGAACTTCAGCACCATGGATAAAATAATAAGCAAATAGCTTCAAAACTGGAGTATTCCATTTTCTTTCCACAGGAATGAACACTTTGCTTCATGCCCCTATCCAGGCTTTAGTGCAGCAGGCTGAGGTATGTGAAGGCTTTTAGTTTTTTGGTGCTGAAAATAGCAGTGTCCAAAATATATGACAAGAATTTGTGTAGTACATGATGAGAAATGTTAACCTTTGTTAAAATAAACAAACCTTTGTGTCTTCACAGAAAATTCTTGTAAAAGTGAATATTCTGTATTTTGGAGTATTTTCCTAATCTAATAGACATTAGGCTGCAACATAAATAACTCTGGCTTGAAATTGTTCTCTAACTTCTCAGTACTGAGAAGTTCATTCATTCTCTTCAATTTTTATCTAAGAACATACAAAGGAGCCCATGTTTCAGATGGATCTGCTTAATGTTATTTGTAAATAACAAATGTAATTTGGAGTGAACATGAAGCTGTTCTTAATATATTCATTACACTTGATAAAGTGTAGTGTTGTATCTTATTACTGGCCAGTTTTTCCCCCCAGCTTTGAAACCGTAAATCCTCTCTGTTAAAGAGAATAAAATCTCCTTAATCAGTGGTGGAAAAGTGTTTTAAAACATCCAGCCTGGTGCTGCTGCGTAGGGACAGATGCACAATAAACTGGGCAAGGAAAACCTGCAGGTCCCAGCATAAAAGGTGAAAAGCACATTGTGGAGAAACAGAAAATACTGATCCATAAGCCTCAGTAATTGTTCATTGTTCTCTAAGACGTGTCTGGATATGAAATGTAAATGAGACACATTCTTTCATAAAAAGCCATTTAAATAAGATGAATAAGTAAGTCATTGTCCTTTCTTTGAATATGTTATTGCTTATCAGGGAGGCCTGTTTTTTTTTTTTAAAAGAAAGATATATATGGCTAGAACCTCAAGACTGCATTAATTGCCTTTTGTTTTATATAGAATAAACCCCTGATCATTTGTTTAAAATGTCAGTCACTGAATTCTTCCCTTTCTTTTCTGTTTATTTTTTAGTGGGATGAAGTGGACCAGGCTGTTCCAAGGACCAGCAGGCAAGACACCACCCAGGTCTTCCTGGAGGAGAACGAGATGGAGATGACAGCCAGTCACACGGCCGTGATCTCCCGGAACCTCAGGGACCAGCAGGCTGACACAACTGGCAAGATAGACATCACCTCCTTCCTGGCTGGGCTAAACTCCAGCCAGGGCAAGGCAGAACTGAGCAAGGAAGTCAGTTTGCTTCCCGACCACACAAACCACCCATGCCCACCTCTAGAACAGCAGGAAGAGCCTCCTGCTGTCAAAAAAATTAATTTCAATGAATTTCTGCTGAGCCTGACATCAAATGAGAAGGCACCAAATCCTGCTGAGGGACCTGAGAAGGAGAATGTTTTCTTTGTCTCCTCCCAAGGCTCAGAAAACGTGGCACTATCATCTGAGGGGTTTGTCTATTCCCATGAGCCATTGGACATCTGTAATAGAACAAAAGTCTTTCAAGGGCAAGAAGGTGAGATAGAAATGACAAAATGTCAGGCAGCTGTTGTTAAAGTTGCATTCCCTGGTTTTGGTGAGGCTCCACCAGAGCAGTTGGAGTGTGTGGATGTCACCCAGGCCTTCGCAGACGATGGGATGGACATGACAACCAGTCACACAGCAAAAGTGTCCTTTCCCTTCTTGGGTGTTGGGAATCAAAGTCTCCACTTTCAAAAGAATTCCCCATCCTCAGTGCTGAAGAGAGCAGCTCGTGCAGACAAGAAAGCAGCAAATGCTGAAGACAGAGGGACCCCTGCAGTGCTGAGAGCGGTGAGGCAGGAGGCCAGCGCAGTGTCCAGCATACCAGGGTGCATTTCCTCCGAGACTGTCTTCCGGGGGGAAAAAACTGTTGTGTTTTCTAAAAATGAGGACATGGAAATGACTGGGAATTACACAGACATCATCTGTAACAACAGTACCACCGAAATGGACAGTCATAAAGCTTGTGAAAAGCCAGGGAGTACAAACCCTGTGCTAGGAGGGAGCAAACACCTGGCGTGGGGGGACATCGCAAAGGGACTGGCCCCTGGAGAGAGTGGAGCTTCTGTGTCCTGTAAAACCAGTGCACTTGAACTGCCTTCAGCCTCAGGTGGACACTTGGAAAACGTGTCCCAAGCTCCTGTTCCTCCTGCAGCAAACTCTGGGCTTGGCTCATGTATGAATTCAGCTGTTCTGAAGAGCAGGTTCCATCCCTCTGCACACTCTCAGCTTGTTTCTTCAGGTGAGAAGACTGTAATATTCCCAGGAGAAGACATGGACTTGACTAAAGTCTGTGTTAAGGAAGATGGAAAGAATGTTGATAACAAACCTCCCACTGCAGTGTTCACCTCTGTCACCTGCAAACCTCATTTTCTGGGTAACAGATCCACAGCTTCCAGTGGGACTGAGCAGGAAGAAATGGAAATAACGAAATGCCACGCTGTTGTCATCAATGATCAAAGTGGTGGGACAACTGCAGAAACCAAGCAAATGCCCTGTAAGATCATTCCAAGAAAGAACCAGAACAATAATGTCATTGAGGGTGTATATTCCATAGATATGGACAAGGAAAATGTTGAGGTAATGAGTATGGATGGGAATATTGAAAGGAGCCAGGCTATGGAAATGAAAACTAAAGATCTTCAGATGATAAGGGTTGATAAGAAATTTGGAAAAAACAGCTTCCAGGCAAGTGATCCAAGTTCCTGTGCCAAGAATGTGTGTTTGTTCCAAGAGCAAAACAGAGGAGTCCCTGAGGATGTTGTCGCTGACACCACTGCATCCCTGTCTTTGCAAAGCCAAGAAGTTGTTGTATCACAACCTCCAGAAAAAAACCTTCCAAACTTTTCAGTTTTCTGCAGAAATGACAGGACAGTTGTGCTTTCAGGGGATGAAAGCATGGACATAACCAAAGCTCATCCTGCTGCCTTTGATGTTGCTCCTGTTAACACAGGACAAGAGTCCAATAATAGTAATCAAAATAATGCAGTATCCAAGCAGCTGCAAAACCAGCCCTTCCCGTTTTCCAGTTGTCTTGGTGTGGGTATTACAAGTCAAACTGCAGCAATGGAATGTGGGGACTTGAACACAAAGATGCAAATTGCTACTCCTTTGGCTCCAATTGATTCATTTATTTTCAGCAGAAAGCCTGCTCCCTCTGGAATAAAAGACAATGAACAACCTGGAACAGTATTAGGAATTAATGCAGATCGCCAAAACTCAGGGAGGCAAGAGAAAACCCACCCTGTGAGGGCAGTGAATAAAGTACTCCCAACTCCAGTAGATTCTGAGAGACATTTTCCAATAGGTAAAACAGTTTCCTCAGGAGAGGATTTAAAAACTCCCACCTCAGCTGATGGGTTTCTAGCTGAGACATCCCAGGCACACAGGGGAAGTTCCCAGTTGCCTTTGTTTGGAGGAAAGTCTATTGTGTTTCCATCTGGGGAAAACATGGACTTGACTGGAAGCTGTATGGTGATGGTTCCTGATTACACTGTCAATGTTGTTTTATCCCAGACAAAAGCAGCACCTGCATACCCTGATCAAGGTGGAAATGAAGTCATGTCCTTAAAGAAGGGGGCCACGATGACAATGGATAATCAGGAGCAGCCTGTGGGCCATGAGAACTCGGTTTCTGGCAGGAAAACGTTGCCCATGAGTAGTCTAAAACATTTTGCTGATGAGAAAACAACCCTGTTTTCAGAAGATGCTGACATGGACATCACCAGGAGTCACACGGTGTCAGCAGACAACAGAGTCATTTTCCAGAGTAAAGCTCCAAATGATGCCACAGCCTTGATTTCTGGAGATCAAACTTGTGTTTTGCCCTGCAACATGGAAATAACTAAACTCGATCCCGCTGCAGTCGATATATTCCTGGGGAAAGCCCAGTCGCAAGGGGCACTCGGCACAGCCCAAAGGACTGGAAGGAAAAGCTTGAAGGGAACACCAGGGGAAAAGACTGTTTTGTTTTCCTGGAGTGCTGAGAACGATGACATGGAGATTACTCAGAGCCACACAGCTGCCATTGGCCATGAGGTTGTGCAGGATGAGGGAGGGCTCCGCTCCCTCTCAGCCCATCCTGGTAGGAGTGTTGTGTTCACAGGTAGCCAGGCTGATGTGGACATTTCCAAGTCTTTCTTTGCTGATAAAGCCACAGGAAAAGTTGTATGTGGTGTTAAATCAAACTCTGATAAGGAGGCTGGACTTCCCAGCAGCCAAGTTACGATGTTTGCTGAGGATGACGTGGAAATGACCAAACTCCTCCATGTGGCTTTGGCAGAGAACCCCCTGTCTGTTCCCTCCACCTCCACAATCCTGTTCTCCAGTTACCAGGGTGCCATGGAAATGACCAAGTCTCACTCTGTTCATCCAAGTATTGGAGGAGACTTCTGTGGGGATGGATGGATCCCGGCGGAGCAGGGTGGGCAGAAGGCTCCTGCAGGTGGCACAACAGTCAGTTTTGCTTTGGCTGAGGATATGGACATCACCAAAACTCACACAGCACAGAACCCACAGCCCATTCCAGCCATTCCTGCTGATAAAACTGTTGGGTTTGCTCTCACCCAGGATGACATGGAAATCACTGCATCCCATACCGTTGCTGTTAACAACAATATCGATGGATTTGAGTTCCACACAAGCACTCAGCACCCACCACTGCACACACAGAGTGTGTTGATGTCTTCCAGAGGTGAAATGGATTCCTCACATACAAGAGACCTGAATAGGGAATCTCCCACAAAACCTAAGGATAAGCCCAGCATTCCCTCTTCTGCTTCATCAGCCTCAGCATTTGCTAGTGAGAAAGGAGCCACCAACGCCCCCAGTGGCACAAGACCAGATTCCATTTATTCTGTTTCACTTCCAGAAGAGACTATGGATGTGCAGGTACCACAGAACTGTGACCTTCCCACAGGTAATTCTGTCCCTGTAACCAGGAAACAGGATCTCACACAGCCAGAAAACCTGCAATCAAAAGGAGTACCTGCAGAGGTCCAGGGTAACAGTCCTGTGGATTGCAGGGAAGAAAGTGGCGGTTTGGGATCCCATGGTGCCCTTTCCATCCAGGGATCAGATCCTTTGAAGTGTTCTCCAGATGCTCCTACTACTTGGAGAAACCAAGTAGTGAAAGAGGATTTATGTCAGGGTGGAGATTCAGCGCCAGCTTTGGGCTTGGCTGGAGCAGGCCTCGTTCTGGCTGCTGACAAGGAGTCCAAGGAAAATGAGGAGCCATCAGCCGAAAGGGAGATGCCTCCACAAGACTCTGAGATAAACTCTGACCAAACCAAGGAACCTTTGGGCAGTGAGAGTCCAAGGGATCAGGGGTGTTCCACTCTTGCACCGGTATTAACACATGTTGTGAATGTTCGTTCAAAGCTGAAGGATCTGATAAAATCTGCAGCCTTCTCTGCTTCCCAAACTGCTTTTCCTGACCAGTTGCCCAAATCCTCAGCTCAGCCAGAGGATACCCTGAGGCTGGGAAAAAACACTGTCAGTGAGGCAAATAACTTTTTGGATACCAAAGAGCAGGAGAACACAGGTCTGGAATCTGGAGCTGCTCCCACAGGCATGGCACCTAAATATTCAGGAATAAATATCCCTCTGGGTATTTTCCAGCCTAAATTACAAAGCAGGAGAAATCCTTCTATTTCCAGTGTACAGAACATAAACACAAAAGCAGACCAAACAGAGGCCCCAGCTCCAGTAAACACTGGGGAAACCCCAGGTAACAAATCCACCAGGCAGAACTTCAGCCCTTCTCAGTTCATAGCAGAAGAATTCCTACCTGTGTGCCTGGAAGAAGTGGATTCCAATGAATCTGTCAGCTCTGAACTTCTGGAAAAAGTTTGTGATGAGATAAGCAAAAAACAAATCCCCCACCAGGAAAAGGATCTGTTTGAAGGGACACAAACTTGCAAGACCAAAAGATCTTTGGAACAAGATGAGGAGGATCTTGGAAGTCCAAAGAAGGTCAAGAGGGATGAAAATGTGGATGTTGAGGCAAAAGACTTGCAGGTGAGCCTGATCCCTCACTGTAAGGATACAGCAAAAGGGCTTTGGCTTAAATTTTTGGGGTGTAAGTGGATCTGTTGGTGTTTTTCCTCGTTTGTCTTAACTGCCAGTTTGCTGTCATTTTCCTGAGTCCTTGCCTGTGTTTTTCATTGTTTAGCCAAAATAGAAGAATCAAGGTTGATTATTCAACATTCCTGGACCTGGCAAAATGGGCAGATTAAGGGACTTCTTGCCCATTTTAAACCATTCTCTCTATAGTATCCTTTTAATTCTTTCTCAGCTAAATGGTCTTAATCCTCTGAATTAAACTATTTCCTAGTTTTGGCTTAGGCACAGTGAGGCCTAAATTAATTTATAATCCAAACATGGCTGTTTAGTTCAAATTAATTTTGTTATGGACAGCACAAATTGCAGTTGAATCAAGAAGATCTGTGCAAATAGAGAACATTCATCTGACCTTAAAAGTAACTGTAATCATCAGTATAAAATAGGAAGATACAGAATATAAAGATGTAAAATGTGGGAAACAATTCTGAATGTCAAGAAACGACTGTAATGGACCACTTAGATAGTTTCATATATCTACATGTATTTGTTTATTTTTAATTTGTTAATGTTAGGTTACTTTTGTTGCTGTGCCTCAGAACTACGTGGAAGTTGATAAAGTTGGAGAACCTCCAAATCTCTCAGCTACAAGCCCTGACTGTCCTCATTCCAGCACCTGCAGCTCCCTGGATTCTGTTAAGGCTGACACAGAACTAACAAGTAAGGCTCCCATTGGGGTAAGAGATCCAAACCTTGAGTTCTTCACCATTTAAGACTATTATTAACCCCACCATCTATTTTCTTTTTCTACTTTCCCAGTCCAGCCCAGCAGTTGCGTGGAGTCCCAGCTTCTCACAGACAGCATTTGTGAAGACAATTTATGGGAGGTATGTACAAGGCTGGAAGACACCAACTTCTTGTCTCAAGAGGAAAATACTTGTGTGTGTTTACAGTATTACATACACCAGTCACTGTTCTTGCCTGAAAAATGAACTTACCTGTATGTTTTTCCCCAAATCTGCAGAAATTTCGTTGTGGTTCTATCACAGTTGGGGATTTTTTTACCCTTCTCCAAGTCCACATTCCGATTCAGAAGCCCCGGCACAGCACCCTGCCAGGCAACGTGAGTGTCTCTCCTTTGACAGGAACAATATAATTCATCTTATATTGTATAATTTTGTTGTTTGGGGTTTTAATTTTTAGCTACTCTAAGGTCTTTAAATGAAAAATGGGATGGATTTCCATCTGCTCACCAAATACCACTATTCAGGATTGCTGTTCTTGGAAAAATATGTTAATTCTTACTTTCCTAACCTCTTTTAAGGATGATAAATTTGCAAGTAAGAATTAGAAGCTAAGTCTAACCATTTCACTTAATCTTCTCTGTGTATCCACTTTCTGATTGCAGCTACTCTGCACTCCTACTACCTGTTGTACTCTCTGCTTTAGAAATGCTGCACCATAATATTGCTACTCTGTATTTCCTCCCCGAAAAAAAAGGGAAGAAACAAAGAACAGAACTCTGACTTCTAAATCTCTTCCATTTTTATTTAAACTACTCTCCCAGCTTAGTTAAAGTTTACCTTACAAATTTATTCATACTGAGCTGTCTCTAAATATTCTTCAGGCTTAATAACTCTGCTACTATGCATCCCATCCCCCCAAAAAGCCTGAAAACTTTCTCTGAAAGGGTAGAATTAATTAATGTCAGTTGTTTATGAGCTTTACTATATAGGCAGCTTAGGCTGAAATACCCCCTTTGTATTTATTTGAAGAATAAAGTTCAGTAAGGCTTGGGAACTTTGATTTTGAATTAACCATAGTCAGCTTGTTTTCTTGTGGAGCACTCTTGTTACCTGCACAACATATAGATATTTTTCAAGTCTTCATCTAAAAGGGAGTGAGCCTCTTTCAATATTTACTTTAATTTCATTTTCTGAGCTCCAGTGATGAGGAACATATCCCAAAAGGAAGTGTGAGGAAATAAAAGGCGTGAAAGTGGAATTGAATTGATTGGAAGTTCCCAGTCCTGAAAACTATGCTGGTTTTTTTTTTAATCTTTTCTCCCCTGTTTCCCACAGTGTGCAGTGAGGGCTCCTCCTACCCCAGAGGATCTCATCTACAGCCAGTACATTCACCTGCCCAAGCTGCGCATTTATGAGGAGGATTGCCAGGGTCTGGCTCAAAAAATAGAGGAGTGAGTTCTTTTCCTGTCACACACTGTATGAGGATTTCATTTGTTCACCTCTGGTTGCATGGAAATGCCCTGAAGAAACTTAATATGTTACATATAGGAAAAACAAAAACATGGTTAACCTTCTTTATGCTGGTAGCAAAGTTTATGAGAGATTTAGGAATGAATTCTGTAAGTACCAATGTGCTGCTTTATGTGATCAGTGCAATTGCAACAAGACTTGCAACTTTTTTTTCCATATTTCAGGTTAAAACCATGTGCAAATATCCAGGATCAGCTCCTGGTGAATGTGAACAGGGGTTTGTGGGAAGTAATGAGAACCTGCTCTGATGAAGAGGTAATGCTGCTTGGAGAGGGAATGTTTACACATAATGAACAAGTGGTTAATTTATGTATTCAAATCAAATGAGAACCAGAATGGTCACAAAATAACAGTAGGTGAAACAAGGCATAGTATTTTCTCAATATAAAAAACAGCTAAGAACTTCCAGCATGTCTCCTTTAAAATATATTAAAGAGGGAAATAATGACCCAAAGTAATTTCCCATTTAAAACTGAGGAATTTAAACATATTTAAGATATTTAAAATATTATTTAAAAATATCCCACTAGAACTGAGAAGGTAGATCAAGAGATATTGTTTTCTGTAATTCTAATGCCAAGAATAAACAATAGTAAAGATCTATTCCATGAAAATGAGTCAAAATTGATCAAAGACAGTATTTTTCATAATTCATCTTTAGTTTGGTATAGGATATCACTGGATTTATGTTTTGAACTAGAATCTGGAAGGATTATGTTCCCATTAACTTTCTCTTCTATATTTCCCACTGATGGCAGCTGAAAACCTTTGGATCAGAACTGAACAAAATGAAGTCCTATTTCACCAAGGAGAGTAAAATCTTGGCTCACAAGGAGAAGGAGACACTGTACAGCAAACTGCTAGAGAGTGCCCAGGTAAGGAGCCACAGGGCTGCAGAGATTTAGCTTTAAAAAAGTAACTTCTACCATATTTCTTGTCTTTGCTGTGTAGGAGCTTAATTATTGTAAGTGTGCATTCTCTTGGAAGTTTTGTCCTTTTAAATGCCTTTCACAGAATCACAGACTATTCTGAGTTGGAAGGGACCCACAAGGGTCGTTGAGTCCAAGTCTTAAGTCAGTGGCCCACACAGGGGATTGAACCCATAACCTTGGCATTATTACAACCAAGTTTTAACCAACTGAGCTAATTTCCTTTCTATTTATATGCAAAATGGATAATCTTTAGGGTCCTTTCCAACCCAGACCATTTAGGGATTCTCTGATAAGTAACAAGGAAATGCACAAGTAATGCATTTTTGTAACATGATCAGGAATTTGTATATATTAAAGCTCTAGGAATTTATTTATTTCCATGTCTTATCTCTCATTAGGGAGATACAGTAAGTATTTAGTACTTTCTTACACATGGCCACTGCCCCACTGTGTTCAGTTGCCTCTTCCCTCTAATGACAGATTCTATCAGCTTCTTTAATTAATTAGCAAACAAAGAGCCATGTGGTGGTCCCAGAAGAGAATTCAGCTTGTTAAAAAATATCACTGACTCGAGTACAATTTTCTTATCTTAGGAACAATATGGAAAGCTCCAGGCAAGAATAGAAAAGGTGGATGAGCTGCTGAAGCAGGCAGAGAGCTGCCTGGTTGCTCTGGAATCAGGTATGTGTTTCCAAACAGGTGACCTGTGTTCTAATTTCTCCTTTTTTTTTCTCCAGAGCTCCTGTTTGGATGGTCACTTCAGGATTCTGTCTTTGTGGTTGTTTGTCACAACTTCTGTCGGAACTTGACATTGCTGCATAACAATGCTCTGTATTTTCAATCCTTTTCTTTCAGTGCCTTAAGTAGAAATCAAATTGCAGAGTAGCAGCTTTGAAATAATACAATAAAAGAAGTTTTCTCAGTTATTATCACTTTTTGAGGTTTTTGGCAGATACTTTTCCATTTTTCTTAGTTGCTTTTGAAATACTGAGATTTATAGACTCCCACAAACAAACTAGACCCTGTGTATTGAATCTGGGAGTTCTGCACAGACCTGACATTTCTTTCTCATAGATTCTTTCTGGGATGGAGGGGATGAACTGGAAGGAGAGCAAAGCCTACAGAAAGGTAACAGAACCAGTTGAATGGACTTCTTGTTTGGTGTTTTAAATTCTGGACAGGGTGATACTGAACCCCTACCCTGATGTATCAGCTCTGAGAGAGATGCAAACACTGCAGCTGTATTTTCTGCATTGCATGTAGCTAATTATATAGATGTTAGTGGATGCAAATTACTGTTCTTCCCCTGGAAATACAGAATTTAAAACTTGCTAAAAGTGTGACTTGAAGAGTCATATTCAGCACTTTAATGGTTCAATAATTACAACCTTTGATCCCATATCCAGGCAGGGGTACCAGCCATTAAGCTGAGATCTTTCCTGTTCTTAAGAACAGTGAGTGCACAACAAATTAGGGCTTTCTGTGCTGCTCCTGTCTCATTTTCTCTTCTCTCTCCTTTTCCCTTTCTCTTAGAATTGGAAAGCCTCAGAGCCCAAGAAGAGGAACTTCAGAGGTAAGATGTCCGAGGGGATGTCAAGGGCCTCAGATTATCCTGTGCACACTCAGATTTTAGAGGGCTGGTGTGTTTTAACCAGTGTGCCACATGCCATGGGATTGGTTTGTCCTTGCAGAGAACTGTCAGAGATGGAGACTGAGGATGAGCAGATGCTGCTTCAGATGGATGAACTCAAGGAGACTGAAAAGAGATGCCGTGAAATCCTGGAGAAATATGAGTAAGGAAAACACTCTCAGGTTTTACTTTTTTTTACCTCTTTCTGGGGCCTCACATTTGTACATAAAGGTGTTTGGTTTGGTTTTCCTTGTTATTTGATGTGGGAAATCTTGGGATGCCCATCTCCTTGCAGCCTAAGATAAGCAAGAAAACCTTTGAGAAGTTACATGTCTTACTCCATTAACAGCTTTGCAGTGGTTTCTACATTCTGCATTCAGGGTTTCTACATCCAGCTCTTCCCCAGTACCAAAATTAACATTTATATAAAATGTATAGTATTGTACTTGCATTCCCAACAGATTCTTACATTCTATTGAAATGTAAGAATAGGAAAATTTCATTGGTGTGTTATGTGGTAAAAGCTGCAAGTCCATTTAATGTCCCTCAGGAAATTGTTTATATTGGTTGGTTGAAACTTGGGGTGATGGTGGGTTTTTTCCCCCTTTTTCAGCTTCACTGAGTGGGAGATTTTGGAATGGAGTGAGCAGCAGGCAGTCTTTCATTTTCTTTATGATTCTGTGGAACTCACAGTTGTGTTTGGACCCCCAATAGGTGAGTCAGAAAATGGGGGTAGGTTTATGTTTTATGAATTTGAAATGTTAGTTATGGAATAGAAACCTGAAATTTCCATATTTGTAAAGATCTCCTGAAAGGAAATATGAAATATACTCCACTGTGTAAGCTGAGATAGGTGGCATGGCTTTGGATAGGTTTTTCTTATGAAAATTCAGAAATGTAATGAATGGTTGTTTCTGCAGAGAAGAGCTGTAACTCCAGAACTAAGTATGGAAGTAACTGGGTTTTTCTTCTTTTCCTTCTCAGATGGTGATGATTTTGGTGTAGATCCTTCCCGAACCATCATGAGCCTGGACTTTGAATCTTTCCTGGATGGTGAGATATTTTTGGGTAGCTTGAAAGTAGCAGCCCTGCTAAGCTGTTGCTGGGAAGACTCTGCATTTGTGCTTTACCTGCTAATACTTTTTGAAATGGCTTTTCAAAGGTGTCTGGCAATGTGGTTTTCTTTTGTGTTACAGTGGAAGAAGCTCCACCCTCCTCGTGTTTAGTCCAAAGGCTCATCTTCCAGTTTATTGAAAGTCAAGGAAGCTGGCAGGAAAAGTGTCCCACACTGTACTACTTGCCCCAGGTAACATTCCAGAGAAACTTGGAAGACTCTGAAAAAAAACATCAATTATTTTCTGTCACAGAGAAAATAGGGCTGATCCTGAGAACCAAAGCACCTTCATGAAAGCTCCAGGAATGCAACCCAAAATCTGCTTCGGGAATATTCTGAGGGATGAGGGATGAAACATGTCCCTGGAGTCCTGAAAGTTGGAGTTTATTAAAAGCCCTTTATTTTCACTGCTACAGAAATTAAAGAATTGAGCTGAAGGCCATTCTGCCTCCTGAGGAATGTAGGCCAAGGCAAACTTCTGAGTTCCTTCCTGGCTGTGATAGGCCTGTTGACAAAGCTGAAAGGAGAAATTTAAGGCAAAAAATGTACATTTATTATAATTGTACAATGTCATATTCCCATCCAAACTGAGGTAGCAGTTAAACTACCTTTATTTTTTATACTTTCTAGGATAAACTGTGTTTTCCAGTGTCACACAGTCACCACCTGAGTGCTGATGTGGTTCCCTTTCTGATTGCCCCCTCAGGTTCTCCATGACATCTCCTTGGTGGTGAATCGTTGCAAAATCTTGGGAGAGGAGATGGAATTTCTGGAGACATGGGGTGGAAAATTCAATCTCCTGAAGACAGATATCAAAGGCACAGAGTAAGTAACTTCAGGTTATCATGATGGGATTCTTGGGGCTGTGCAGGACCAGGAGTTGGACTTAGATCCTTGGGGGTCCCTTCCAGCTCAGGATATTCTGTGATTCTCTAAGTTGGGGTTCACAGCAGTCCTTCAGAGACTGTTTGTAGATAATCAGGAACAAAACTGAAATATTTCCAGGGTTTTTTTGTTGAAGTTGAGGTTTTATGCTGCTATTTTTACCAACAATGTAATTTATTTTTATACAATTGAAAATATACATACATACATACTGTAGTACCTAAATGCATGGAAATGAAGCTGTTCATGGATCCAGCCTCTTCCTGACGATCAGACAACCTCTCTTTCCTTCCTGTGTTCCTGCTTGGCTTGACTCTCTTAAATATTTAGGCCAAATTGTATCAATGCAAAGGAAATAGCACCAAGAGTTTACTCGTAGCTTTGGGCTATGTTTCTTTTAATCTCCTCTTTGCCTCAGCTAAGCAGAATCAGCCACTGAAGGATGGATGCTCTGAAACTAAAGTTGATTTTCTTTACTTTTCATTTTCCTTTGCTAATTCCTGATTTTGAGGCATGTCCCAGTGGGATAAGACAAATACAACTTCATGTCATCCTTCCACTATTCATGTTTATCTTTAATTAAGAAGTGTCTAGTAATTAATGTGCTCCGCCCACCTTGGTGGTGTTCCAGAGGTAATTTTAGTTTTGTAGTTCCCTTTGCAAGAGTGCCAAAAATCCCATGGAACTAGAGGCAAGTCAGTCCTACTTGAAACTTTGGAAAACTTTGGCTACCTAGGAATGTTTTATGTTAACTAGAAAACATTTTTTTTGTTATTAGTCTCGATATCATTTTTTGTTACTAGTTTCTGTTTCTCCCATACTTTTTGGATGGCTGTGTGAATTATGTGTGTATCAAGTTGCCCTGTGAAGGAAGTTGGGAGTTTGGGTTCTACAGTGTTGACAAAGGGTCTCTTTATCTCATTTCTGTAGTTGCTGTGGGTCTGTGCTGCAACTCTTTGGAAGTTACTGAGCTTGTTGCATCAGTGACATCATTTTCCCACTCCTGGCCCCAATTCCAAGGCGGAAGCAGCACATTTAACTATTTTGCATGAATCTTTGTGTTTGTTCCACAGGGTGAAGCTTTTGTTCTCTGCTTTCGCTGCTTTTGCCAAGTTTGAGCTGACTCTGTGTCTCTCTCCCAACTATCCATCTGCTCCACTTCCCTTCAGTGTCCAAACCCGCATCGGGAATATTGGGTGAGTTGACAAAGCACCTCTCTGCATGACTTCATTCCCAACTAGGGATGGGGAATTAACCTCTCTGGATCCTCTCCAACACGTGTGATCATTTCATCTTCCCCAGGGAGAAGGAAATTTCTGCTGTGCTCTCCAGTGTTCCAGCTGGTCACCACTATCTGCGGAGAGCAGTCACCTTGATCCATCAGAAACTGCTCCAGGCTCCCAGATCATCCACTGGCTGCACGGGCAGGACTGAAACAGTCAGAATATGTAGCCTTTGAGTTTAGTCCTGTGAGGATTCCAGCTGTCTCTCCCTGGAATGGGAATGCTGTTACTCACTGAGTTCTAGTATTCCTGACTATTTTAGTATTCTTGTGGTTTACACCAAGTATTGTGCTTGGTGTGAGTTTTACAAAAGCAGAGGTGTTTAAATAGAAGGAAGAAATTCCCATGTTCTTTGTAAATCCAAACTTTTATCTTCTCTCCATCATAAGTGGTCATGGTCTCCTTGGAATGTCATTCCTAGCATTCTTCTGCCATAGCCTGTTAATTTAGTTTTGGGTTGATTTACAGAGCTCTTGGACAAAGCAATGATGAAGATTTTCTAAACTAACTCCACTGGAATTTACTTTCACTGTCACCATTTCCCTACCATGTGCAGTTTAACAGATCCCACCACATCTGCTCTTTATCCATTTGCTGGAACTCCTCCCAGTCCAGACACCATATTCCTGCATCTGATTCATTAACCAATTAACCTGTAGCAATTAACCATGTGGCCAAAGTCAGAAATATTTTTGGAATTAAGACTAAAAATCCGTGTGCTTGACTAGACTTTGAGATTGAACAGCCCCAAAGCTGTTGGTGTGACTGAAGTTTGTTCTGACATTCAGTGTCAGTCCAGCACAATCTGGTGGTGCTGGTGCATTATCCCAGTTTGGAATGCCCTGGAATTTTACTGAGGAGCCAAAATTCCTTAAATTTAGGAGTATCTGTAAGATCTAGCTTGGTTTTGTGTATATTTTGTATATTATGTGGGTTTTACTGGTGGAACTGGTGACCCCCTGGCTGAGTTATGGAGCAGAAGCCCCAAGCCTGGCCCAGCTCTCAGTTCTGCAGCTGCAAATCTTCCTATCCTGTAAAATATGTTGAATTTAAGAATGTTTCCCTGTGTTTCAGTGTTTATATATTTTGTCTTTTTACAAGTTTTCCTTCTGTTTGGAAGGTGGAAGTTCATTAAACATTGGATTTATCATCACTCTTCCTGCTTCCAGTGGGGAGTATCGGCTGCTCTGTTTAAACTGGTGACTGAACATTTGATACTGAAATAATTCGGTTAAATACTTGGGAAGACTTTTTATAATATAAAACGGAAAAAGGAGAAAAAGGGAAAAGAAAAAGGAGGGGGGAGAAAAGGAGGGAAAACAGAAAAAAAAGAGAAGAAAAAGAAATTGGAAAGAAAGGCCCGGCTGCCCCGCAGCTCATCTCCAGGAACCCAATCCCGTCCCATTCCCGGTGCCCGTTCCCGTCCCCATTCCCAGTGCCGTTCCCGCCCCATTCCCGGTGCCCGTTCCCGTCCCCGTTCCCGGTGCCCGTTCCCACCCCATTCCCGGTGCCCGTTGCCGCCCCATTCCCGGTGCCGTTCCCGCCCCATTCCCGGTGCCCGTTCCCACCCCATTCCCGGTGCCCGTTCCCGTCCCCATTCCCGGTGCCGTTCCCGCCCCATTCCCCGTGCCCGTCCCCATTCCCGGTGCCCGTTCCCGTCCCCATTCCCCGTGCCCGTTCCCGTGCCCATTCCCGGTGCCCGTGCCCATTCCCGGTGCCCGTTCCCGTGCCCATTCCCGGTGCCCGTGCCCATTCCCGGTGCCCGTTCCCGTCCCCATTCCCAGTGCCGTTCACGCCCCATTCCCGGTGCCTGTTCCCGTCTCCGTTCCCGTCCCCATTCCCAGTGCCGTTCCCGCCCCACTCCCGGTGCCCGTTCCCGCCCCATTCCCGGTGCCGGTTCCCGTCCCCATTCCCAGTGCTGTTCCCGCCCCATTCCCGGTGCCCGTTCCCGCGCGCGCTCCCGAGGGGGGCGTGGCCTCTGCGCGCGCAGGCGGGCGCGTCACGTGACGCGGCGGCGGGAGCGTCCGAACCGCCGGGAGCGCGAGCGGGACCGGGACCGGGATCGGGATCGGGATTAGGGGCGGCACCGCGGTCAGGATCGGGATCGGCCCCGGCCCCGGCCCCACGGTGAGCCGGGCGGGCCCTACCGGGCGGTCGCGGAGCTCCCTCGCGGTGCGCGGAGCGGCCGGGCTGGCGCCGGCCCGAAGGGAGCGGCCAGGGCAGCCTGAGGGGAGCGGGGACGGCTCCGGACGGCCGGTGAGGGGTTGAACGAGGGGCTGAGACCGGGCATGGCGGGGGACCCCGGGGAGCCACGGACCGCGGGAACTGCTGCTGGCTCCGGCCGGGCCCTGGGGGAGCTGGAATCGTGGGATCCCGGGATGGCCTGGCTGGGAAGCGAGCTTAAAGATCCTCCGCTTCCAACCCCCTGCCATGGGCAGGGACACCTTCCACCAGACCAGACTGCTCCAAGCCCCGTCCAGCCTGGCCTTGGACACTTCCAGGGATGGGCCAGCCACAGCTTCTCTGGGGCAACCTGTGCCAGGGCCTCCCCACCCTCCCAGGGAACAATTCCTCCCAATATCCAGTGTAAATTTCCCCTCTGCCAGTTTGAATTCATCCTCTCCTGTCCTGTCACTACAATATCCAAACTGTGTGCTGTATCCAAAATGGGTGAGTTCCCTTACTCCCTCCAGTTTTCCATGACAGCTTGTGCCTCCCATCGTGCTCAGCATTCCGGAGGCTGGGACAGATCCTCTGCAGGGTCTGAAGCCCCTTCCAGCCCTTTCCGAGGCGTTGGTGGCTGTTCCTGAGGGTGGCCCTGGGGCACAGCCCAGCCACGACATCAGGTGCCAGTTCAGAGGGCTTTTCCGTCCTCAACAATTCCACGATTCTGAGTTGTGTGGCCTCAGAAGCTCTTGCAAAAACAAGATCCTGAGGTGTTTGGTTGCCTTCCAGGGGGTCCTGTCCCCTCGCTGCCATGGCCATGCAGATGCAGCTCGAGGCCAACGCGGACACGTCAGCAGAGGAGGAGAGCTTTGGGCCACAGCTGATATCCAGGCTGGAGGTAGGGGAGGAGTTGCCTCTGGAGTGAGTTTTCCAGAAATCTGGTCTTTTTTATAGAATCCCAATCTGGTTTGAGTTGGAAGGAACTTTAAAGCCTATCCAGTGCCACCCCCTGCCATGGGCAGGGGTACTTTCCACTAGCCCAGGTTGCTCCAAGCCCCTTCCAGCCTGGTCTTGGGCACTTTCAGGGGTGGGCCAGCCACAGCTTCTCTGGGCAACCTGTTCCAGGGCCTCACCACCCTCACAGGGAAGAATTTCTTCTCAATATCCAACCTAAACATTTTTCCTTAAAAACAAGGTGTATCTGAAAACTCTTGCTAAACTCTTGTGTTCTGTCAAAAAAAACCAAACAACCAAACCAACCCAAAATAATCAAAATGTGTCCTTTTTCCCCACTCCCTCCCAGCAATGTGGTATAAATGCCAACGATGTGAAGAAGCTGGAGGAAGCTGGATTTCACACCGTGGAGGCTGTGGCTTATGCACCAAAGAAGGAGCTGCTGAACATTAAAGGCATCAGCGAAGCCAAAGCTGACAAAATCTTGGTAAGGATGTTGTGGAACTTTCACCCAAGATATTCCACGAGTTTGTTTCTACTGGCTTGAAGAGTTGTGGTGGATTTGGAAGGTTTCCCAGGGGCAGTAAAGGTGGTTAAAGGTGTCACATGGCTAAAACCCACCAGGACAGAACTGAACTGGAAGGGTGGGGGGCAAGGGAAAATATTTCCATGAAACACACAAAATGGATCTTGAAGCTTTTTCCTGGAGCAGAATTTCAGTTCTGTTCAGAGGCACCAACTAGTGCACAGTCTGTAAAATAAAGTGTGCATGGAATGATACAGGTGCTTCTCCACAAAGCAGGAAATATTAATTACTGGGGTTAATGAATGGAGTGAGCTCTCCTGGCACTGCTTCCTTCGGTTTTCCCTCAGGCTGAGGCAGCCAAACTGGTTCCCATGGGTTTCACCACGGCCACGGAATTCCACCAGCGGAGGTCAGAGATCATCCAGATCACCACTGGCTCCAAGGAACTGGACAAGCTGCTTCAGGGTAATCACTTTATTGCTGCTTACTGCTTACCCTCAGTTATTGGGTGGTTTTTTACTATGAACATGATCCTTGCACAAAATCGTATCAGACAAGTTGTGGTTAAGTGAAGAGTCTCCTCAAGTACTGCTCTTGTATAACTATTTCCTCTTAAAAGCTGCAGAAATAGTTTTTAAACCTTTTAGTCATGGTGCCAGACCAGGAGCTGTCCATTTTTGGAGGTTTCTGGTTTGTTTCAGGAAAACAAAACCAGGTATCACCATCTCCCCATTCTTCTGGTATTCCAAAAATCAAACCAAATAATTTCAGCTCTGCAGCATCTTCAAAAACACACCTAAAATTTTTATCCCCAACATGAACAAACCTCAGAATGACAACCAGAGTTTTCCCAATTAGTTTTGAAAATTTTAGCAAAATTAAGAGTTTAACTGAATCTCTGTAATTGTAATGTTTTATGTGTAGTTTCTGTTTGTAGCATGTAACTTTTAAATTTCTATTATTAATTATTATTGTTATTTTCCCTTCAGGAGGAATAGAAACAGGGTCCATAACGGAGTTATTTGGGGAGTTCCGTACTGGTAAGACACAGCTGTGTCACACCCTGGCAGTCACCTGTCAGGTGAGTGGGTCACCTCACTAAAATCCAGCATTTAGACACCACTGAATCTGGGAATTTTCTAATTTGGGCACTTTTCTTGCCTTTCTAAGTGTTTATTACTTTCTAGAGGTTGCTATTGCATAAAATATTACAGGCTTGGACTTCATTTGATCATTTAGTTGACTCCCTAAACTTACCAGCTCAAAGTTGGGCATCTGCCCTCTTATGTGGAATCCTGGAATCTTGGAATGGTTTAGGTCAGAAGGGACCTTAAAGCCCACCCCCTGCCATGGGCAGGGACACTTTCCACTATTCCAGGTTGATCCAAGCTCCATCCAACCTGGCCTTGGACACTTCCAGGGATGGGGCAGCCACAGCTTCTCTGCCCAACCTGTGCCAGGGTCTGCCCACCCTCACAGGGAAGAATTTCTTCCCAGTATCCAATCTCTCCCTCCTCCTTGTCCGGGCACTTCATGGTACTACAGGAAAGGTGTCAAGAGATCAGAAGCAGGAATCTTTCCTCTCGCTTTTCCCAGCTAAATGGAACTTTATTTACAATGTTATGTATTGTATGATATCAGTGCAGCATAAGGCCATATCTGGTGTATTTATGGACACTATTCCACGTTTGTTCATTCCCTTCTCCTTCAGCTCCCCATTGACCGTGGTGGTGGTGAGGGAAAGGCCATGTACATCGACACAGAGGGGACCTTCCGTCCGGAGCGGCTGCTGGCTGTGGCTGAAAGGTCTGTGATGAGGGGAAAAAAGCAATATATTTCCTCACAGCTTAGCTGGAAGGTGTTTTACACAGGCCCTGGAGGTTGATTTGATGGATGTTCCCTTTGGAAACATCTGGTGTTGCTGTTCCTCTCCTGTCTCTGCTGCTTTCTCCCCACAGGTCTCGTGTCATTGTCCCTTGGCAGGAAGTGATTTCCCTCACTTTTTGCTAAACTGTGGCAGGCAATGTGAGCTTCCCAAGCAGCTGGGACAGTACCAGCTCCTGTTAGCTCTCTTGGAAGGGAATTTGATGTAATCCTGCTGGCTTTTCCTGCAGCAAGGAGTGCTCCCATTTCCCTGTCACTAGTACTTATTTGGCAACAAACACCTGCTGGCAGGGTACTGATGAGGAGGGGAAGTGATGTTTGCAACAGTCATAGGTGTGTCTGTGCTGGCTGTTCACACAGTACATGGAATCATGGAATTGTTCAGGTTGGAAAAGCCCTCTATGATCAAGTCCAACTCTCCAGCACTGCCAAGGCCACCACTAACCCATGTTCCCAGGTGCCACATCCACATGGCTTTAAATTCCTCCAGGGATGGAGACTCCACCAGGGCTGGACAGCCTTTCCATGAAGAAATTTCCCAATATCCAACCTAAACCTCTCCAGGTATCACTTGAGGCTGTTTCCTCTCATCCATTTAAAATGGTTCCAATTATTCCATTCTCTTTTCATCACCATGTGTTGCATTTTTTCTGTCTGTTTTTCTCTCTCCCAGGAATGTGAGTTTTATTCTAGTATTGAGGCAAAGCTGCAGGATAACTCCTATGGAGGAAGTTGCCACTTTGAGTTTTTTATCTTTATTTTCCCTGGTTTTCCAGGTATGGCCTGTCTGGCAGTGACGTCCTGGACAACGTGGCCTATGCCCGAGGCTTCAACACCGACCACCAGACCCAGCTGCTGTATCAGGCCTCGGCCATGATGGCTGAGTCACGGTAGTAACTCTGATTTCATGGGTTACCCTTTGGCTTATCCAGGTGACAAGCTCTGTGGGCAATCAGTTGTCAGCAGCACCTCTTGCTGCTGGAATTCTGGGTGACAGTGACTGGCTCGACATGTCACTGAACAAACACAGTGAATTGTTCCTCAGTGCCAGCATGAGAAACAACTTTAAAGCTTAGTTTATAACTCTTCATAGAAATAATGTTCATAGAATCACAGAATGGATTGGGTTGGAAAAGCCCTCCAAGATCATCAAGTCCAACCCTTGGTCCAAACTCCAGTCCCTTTACCAGGTCATGGCACTCAGTGCCACGGCCAAGCTCAGCTGAAAAACCTCCATGGATGGGGAATCCACCCCCTCTCTGGGCAGCCCATTCCAATGCCTGAGCACTCTCTCTGCAAAGGAAAAATGTTGATTATTTCCAAGCTCCCAGAAAACCTGGGACTGGAACTAATCATTTACACCCTGTTAGAGGGAAGGTGATGGTGGAACAAGGTGTGTAGGAATCTGTCCCCAGGTACCTGTGCTGCCCAAACAGGAAGTTTATAACACCATAGTGAATCTACTTTTTTAATTTACTGAGGTTTGATGGGTTTTCTTGTGTGATGAGCAATGGGAACATTACAGGTTGGGGCAGGGGTGTTAAAAATCCTGGTGGTGCTGCCTGAGGAGGAGCTGCCATCCCACCTGGAGCAGCATCCCAGCCCTCCAGGCACTGCCACGCTCCCCTGGATGTGTTGGCCATGCCTGGAAATGCTGCTGAGCCCTGACCCCTTTCCCAGGTACGCGCTGCTGATCGTGGACAGCGCCACGGCCCTGTACCGCACGGATTACTCGGGAAGGGGGGAGCTCTCTGCCAGGCAGATGCACCTGGCCAGGTTCCTGCGGATGCTCCTGCGCCTGGCGGATGAGGTAACACCTCTGCTTTGTTCCCTACATAAAACTCCACACTCTTCTCAGAAAACCCAGCGATTTGGTACAAACTGCTTTGTTGCTCAGCCTCTGCTTCCCTTGGTTTTGAGGGGCTTGATACCACAGTTCTGGACACCAGGAGCGCATCCATCTGTGTTTTCCCCCCCTTCCTGTTCAGACTGTGAGGAATAACTGGCTTCTGGTTGTTTGCCCCTGCAGTTCGGTGTGGCCGTTGTCATCACCAACCAGGTGGTGGCACAGGTGGACGGAGCTGCCATGTTTGCTGCAGATCCCAAAAAACCCATTGGAGGGAATATCATCGCTCATGCTTCCACCACCAGGTGAGAGGAGACATGGTTGTCTCCAGGAGCCTGATTTGGGTTTTATGGAATTGGCTCAGTAGTTTTTACTTCTGGGGTTTACACAGTCTGTCCATGGAGGTCCAGCCTGCCCTTCAGTTTAGTGCCACTCTGAGCCCTCAGTCTGCAGGGAAATGGACATTTTGGGAATGTTCCTGCAGCTCTACATAATGCTTTATGGATTATTATGATTTTCTGGAAGTGGGCTGTGCATCCTGACCTGTTTCCTTCCCTCCCTGTCAGACTGTACCTGCGGAAGGGCCGAGGTGAGACCAGGATCTGTAAAATCTACGACTCTCCGTGTCTTCCCGAGGCTGAAGCCATGTTTGCTATCAATGCCGACGGAGTGGGGGATGCTAAAGACTGAAAAGTGCTTTTTTCCCTCTGAATTCCAAGACTCTGTGTCCATAAGAAGCTCCTTTCTGTGTGGCACCTTAGAGATACTCCCCAATGCAGCTGGCAGAGGAACCCATTGTGTGTCGGGGTGTGTCCATCAGGACAGCCGGAGGGCTCGGAAGGAGATCTCCCACTGGGCTGTAGTCACAGATGAGATCCGTGCGGTGCCTTGTGAACATTCCCAGAGAACCACACCCTTTGTGTTTTCCTGGATTCCGTGGTGCAGTAAAATGTACATGGCCACAGTTCAGAACCTGGTGAATTTGAAGTCAAATTGATGGGTTTGTCCAACAAGAGAAGTGATGATTTCTAAACCCAAGCAGGGTGGTATTCCACACTAGGGATTTGGGATTAGTGATGATCCCAGGCCATAATCTTTCTGATCATTTTCTTTTGGGTGCTGCAACCAGCTGGCTTGGGGGAACTGTTCCTTTGCATTTCAGTTTAATTTCTGTATTTCATTAATTTGCCATGGAAATCTGCTTTTTAATAAAAAGGACCATGAGGATATTGATGACATCACAGGTTCCTGGGATTCAGCCAGGTGTTCATGCAGATCAAGAATGTTTTTGGATGGAAGAAGCTCTGCACCAATCTCCAAGGAATCTCAGTCTGTTTTTCTTTTCTACTAATTGTCCTTGGTTTGGGGGTGCAGTGCAGCCATGCCTTGTATATCTCTTTTTTAAGAGTTTTTTGGGTTAAAAAGTTTCTTTTATATTCTGCAATATTTATATATATCTTGATTAAAAAGAATAATATCCTATTGATCTGGTTTTAATTTGTTCCTTTGAGTTGGTTAATTAAAGCAAATCATTGATAAGGGAGTGTGCTGAGCTCTGGCTGCAGGGAACTGCCAGGCCTTGATGGCTGAGAGTTTGTGTTCTTCTCACTGGGAAATTGGAAATAATTATTCATTAGATTGTGGAAATGTTTTCTGAAACCTTTTCCATTTTTTCAGCCTTTTGCTGGTAGATCTTTCCTCTCTGCTTTGGAATTTCCATCTATTCCCTGATGTCATTTCACCTGCCTGAATTCCTTGAACACCTGGCTGGGAAAACCTGTGATCACATAGGAGGGACAGAGGTGACAGTTTTATCTGAAAACCTGAGGTGATTTAGAGGGGACACAGTAAGTGTTTGTGTAGGAAAAGGTGAGGTGTGGGAGAGGGGAGGGAGGTGGCCTTTGGAGGGCAGAGCTGAGGCAATTCCAGGGGCACAGGATGGGCACTTTGGGGTCCCATTGAGGGGGTGAGTGCAGAGCCTGGGGGTACAACATGACTTAATCTGCAGGGGACAAGTAGGGGATAATCTATAAGGACCTTCCTAGGAATCTACAGTGACCCACAGGGACCCTCTGGGGACCACTGGACCCTCCAGGGATCCCTGCCACCCAGGGGACCCCCAGGGATTCCCAAGCACCCTAAACGCCCCCAGGGACCTCCAGGGACCTCTGGACGACCCCACGGACATCCATCGAGTCACGACAGTCGAGCTGCCCTTATATCGTGACAATGAGCGTCGTGAGTACGCGCAGTGCCTCCTGTTCGCCACCAGGCGGCAGCAGCGGCGAGTCCGGCCCGAGGGGGCAAAACCTGCGCCCGACGAGTATTTTTCTGATTTAGTTTTTATAGCTTTTATTTTCTATAAATTCTACTGATTATAAATTTTTCTCGTTTATTTTGTTTTTACTTTGCTTTTTTATTTAAGATTTTTTAATTCCGTTTTTTAAATTTATATTTCTTCATTTTTTAAAATTTTTTTTATTCTGCATTTTCTTTTCCAATTTTAATTTTTATTCCTTAAGTTTTTTCTTATTGCATTTTGCTTTTTATTAAATGGGGCTTTAAATCTGATTTATATTTTATTTTTGCTTTTTCTTTATTTTTTCTTTTAAAATCTTTTTGCTTTCAGTCCCTGGGGGTCAAGGCACCCACTGGGGAGCAGCTCCACTCCCACCATCAGCCACCAGCAAAAGCTCCTACTTTATTTTGTATTTTGTATTGTTTTCATTTGCTTTTTCATTACACTCGTTAGCTTTATTTTTAAAAATCTGATTTTTGCAATTGATTTTTTGAAGTACTTATTTTTTCTTTTTTTAAAGTATTTTGTGTTATTGTTTTATTATCTCCCTCAAAGGCTGTGTGAGAAGGCCACGGGCCTGTGGGACAGGGTGGAAGGGAGGCAGTTCAGAGACCCCAGACCTCCAAAATTGGAGGGGGGGCCATTAATGGGATCCTCCAGGCCCCCCCTCTTTTTGGGGTCCCCACCCACTTTTTGGGGGGGAGTTCCCTAACATTTTCGGGCCCCTCTTTGACACTTTTGGAGGTCCCCACTGATGTTTCGGGGTCACTTCTCTGACACTTTTGGGGGGCCCTACTGATGTTTTGGGGTCGCCTCTCCCAGTTTTGGGGGTCTCCCTTCCTACGTCTGGGGATCCTCATCCACTTTTGAGGATCCCACCTGTTTTGGGGGGGCCTCCCTGATATTTTGAGGGGTCTTCATCCCCTTTTAGGGGGCTTTCCCCACCATTAGAGGTCCCCCCCTCAATTTTGGGGCTGCTCTCTGACATTCTGGGGCTCCCTCGCCAATCTTTGGGGTCCTTGGAATCCTCACCCCATTTTGGTGGTCGGTTCCCACCTTTAGGGATCCCCCCAGTAATTTCTGGGGCCTCTCCCTGCAATTCCGGGGGGTCCCCACCCACTTTTTTGGGGTCCATGCGCATGCGGGGTTTTGTCGTCGTGTCGCCCTTACTTACTGCGGGACAATGAGCCTCATGAGACGCACTGCGCATGCGCGGCACGGCGCCATCTTGCCCTTACCTTCGTTTCCATTTCTGCGCATGCGTCAGTGCCGTTGCCGTCTTGCCAATTCATACCACGTGTTTTCAATCGCTGACCGGAGACTTCGTGCCTGCAGTACCGAGTGTCGTCAGCAGGTGGCACCGGCGAGTCGCGGCGCAGGCGCAGTACCGCGTGTTCGCCACCAGGCGGCAGCAGCGGCGAGTCCGTCCCAGCCGAAATATCGACTAAAAACCAGAATTAAAAAACCTTAAATAAAACCCGACAATATTCTTTTCCTGATTTAGTTTTCTTTTTAGTTTTTACTTTCTATACATTCTATTTATATTCAATTTTCTTGGTTTTTTTTAATTTTGATTTTATTGGTTTTTATTTAAGGCTTTTAATTCTGTTTTTTAAATTTATATCTCTTCTTTAATTTTTATTTTATTTTTTATCCTGTGTTTTGTTTTTCTTATTTAAGTTTTTTTATTTTCATTTTTTAAAGTTTTATTGCATTTACTTTTAAATTAATGGATTTTTAATCTGTTTTATATTTTAGAATTACTAGAAGTGTATCCTGTTCAGATTTTGTCCCCACTGTCTTCCATCTCCGGCCAGATTCTTGGAATTCTCCTTGGATATGCCCTGGAAAACCTCTGTGAAATAGATCGATCAGAGGAGCACCTTGTACAGCAAAGCCAGCCCCAGCAGCAGCCCCAGCCCTCCCACTGCTGTTGGTGCCTGGTGTGCAGGTGGCTCTGCCCCAGCTCCCCGGGCGGTGCCAGCACAGGAGCTCCCTGGCCTTTGCCTGCTCCCCATGGACTGCCATCTGCACCACCAACAGCGTTTTGTGTGACACACTGGAAGTCGGGCAGCACCCACGGAATGTCCTTTACTCCCTCCTGAAGGAGCTGAGCTGACCAAGCTGCACAGCAACAGCTCTTCCCCCAGATGAGTTTATTGGAACAGTTTTTCAAAGCAGATGTTTCTGAGTGTACCCCATCAATCCCCAAACAACTGGCCAGGGTCCAGAGGAAGTTTGCATGTTACAGAGGGGGTGGTTTTCCCACCCTCATTTATAGCACCCCATGAGCAGAAATGTCATTCATTCTGCAAATTGCTCCAGTTCCCCTGAAAAAAGTGGGGCACTCATGGAAATAACTCTTAACCCAGGGCTATTACAGCTGTCCCCATGCCTTGGACCCCAAGATCAAGTCACTGGTGTCCTGGTATAAATCAACAGGTTTTTGAAAGTGTTTCCTTGTTTATTTACATTTAAATTCGATCCTTTCTTTTAAAGGCTATTCTCACATGGTATTTAGTGGAAGGTGTGACATTTGAATATTTACTACAATATAAATACTCCAAAGTTTTTTTCACCTTCATTCTTCTCAACATCTTTAGCCACACTAATCTGAAGTAACAGGTTTCACGGGTGACATTAAAAAAACAACCAAAAAAACCCCCAAAAGAACCAAAAAATCCCCCAAACCAAATCCTGACACAAACAGTGGATTTAAGCAACTTCCAAAAGAAAGGAGGGTCCAGGGTTCAGGGGTAAACCATCACTCCTGCAGAATGAGAGGTGTTTGTGCTGCCATCTACACATGTACAAAGATCACAAGTTTTCCTTGTTTGCCTGAGTTAAAATATCTCAGCACTGACTTTGGATTTTGCTTTTGAAGAACAATCTTCTGAGTTCCATATTCTGAATGCAAATAATTTTCAGCTGCTCCACTGCTCCATCCAGGTCCCACTTGAACGTGTCTCTTCTCCTCGGCTCACATGATTTTCACACAGTTGAATGTTTCACCAGTCCTTTTGACCAATAATATGATCATTTCATTGTCAAAACAGGTAACTTGTAGCAAATGAAAAGCTTTTTGCAACAGTCCATCTCTATATCCACTGTGAGAGCAACAGGATGGTATAAATATGTGCATACAGTGGATTACCCAGAATATAACACAATACTCACATTCCAGGTGACCATGGGACAGTTAACAGGAGTAGGTGACTACTGACCATGGGCACAAAGGATTTTTGAAAACAAGATTTTGAGAACCTTGAAGGAAAAGGTGGCTTCTGGAAAGATGAGAGTCTTGGGATTCCAATTTTGTTTTCAGTGAAGTCAATGATTTTTATGTCTAAGGACACTCTATATAAGAATGCACTTTGTATTAGAACAAAGACCAACACCTTACAGTTGAAGGAACTTTACATATGGACATATTGACACATCAGGCATGGTTTTAAAGCTCCAAAGGAGTTGTGGGAAAAGTCTATTTTCCCTCTTAAAATGTTTGACTCTTTCTCCTTGGGATCATTTGCAACTGTAAGGGCACGATCCAGGGCTGGGATACTCTCCAGGAGCTTTAGGAGCTGCTGGATGTGCCCTGGAAAAGGAGAAAGGAGAGGTCGATACAGGGACAGAACAATCAATGACATGGATTAATATTCCCACATTATGGAGCCATATAATTAATATTCCTGCTGCAGATTTATTAGAGTTGCTTAATTAGGGTAATGGCAACAGGTCTGTTCAACACCAGGAAAAAGCAGGACTGAAGACAGAAATTAAAGCAGAACTTGCTGTGAAAACAAGGCTGGCTGCAGGTCTCTCTTTTAGCCAGAAGGCAGACGTGAGTCAGCTCATTTTCTGCCTGCTTTGCTTATGGCCCCTCCAAGGAATGTGTTGAACACCCTTCCCAGCAACAAATCCTTCAGCTGCTGCGAGAAGGAAAACTGTGAGATGGTAAATAAATCCCTACCAAACCTTTCCATTCTCATGTTGGAGTTGGGTCAGGATCCAGGATTAAAGGAACCTTCTGACAGGACCTTTGGTGTTGTCCCAGTTCAGCAGGAGGGACCAGCTAACACTGTGTGTGAGTGATTAAAGCTGTGTATTCTACCCCCTCTATTCATTCCCCAAGGACAGTGGGCCATTAGCAGCAGCTGCCCAGGGAGTCATTATCACCTTCACACCCAGCCTGAGGGGGCGGAGCTTCTAATGGGCCATCAACAGTTCAATACCCCCTGGCTCCCAGAGTTAATGACCCATTGTGTGAGTCCCCGCCCAGGGGGAGGGACTGGGTGCTCCCTGAGGGTACATAAGTGGTCTGTAAGAAGACCTTGGGGATTTTCTCATCGGATCCAGAGGAGCGGCAGGACCTCAACAGGAGGAGATCACCGCTCTCAACCAGACCACAGCCCTCGCCTGCACCAACAGGTTTCTTTCATTCCTTTTGCTCGGGACTTGGGGGAGCCACAGGGGTCTCAGCACCAGGGCTAACAAACCCCTTTGGGTTTGTGCCCAGGACACTGGGTCATACTGCTAGGTTTTATGAGCTGAAAGCAATCTCTTTCTGTGTCAGTCTATTTGTTGTAATATTGTTATTAAATTTTAGCCTCTGACTTGTGATCTCTCTCGTGGTGAGTTCATTTTCCCTGCTGGTTCACCTTTAAACCAGCACAAGTGTTTATTTCTATGGCTCATCCAGCGAGTTTAGAATAGAAAAGACAAAGTTGTGAAGGATGTTGACAGAACCACAAAACTTCAAAGCTCATTAAATGGGAACCCCACCCCACATAGCCATGGCATCTTTCCAATTAAGATTTTGCACAGATTTTGTGACTTTTTGGGGTTTTTTGTACCTACCCTTATTTAGGTTTGTGCTGCTGCTTCACCATACAAAGGTTTATATACAGAAAACCTTGGAGAAAAAGGCTCCTGCTGCAGTAAGAGGTAAATCAATGAGCTGTCTGTCCCAGAGGCTTAAATCAGGAGACACTGCCCAGATAAACACCCGGCAGAAGAGAAGTGCAGCCTCTCAGGGCTTGTTAGAGCCACGGAGCGACCAGCAGGTCGGCAGGAGTGACCCCCGCAGGCAAAGGCAGGCGATGAACTCGCCTCAAAGACCCCCGAGGGATGAAGGCCGAGCCCCAATCCCACATTTTCCTGGGAAAAAGGGCACTAGATGGCTCTCCTGCTCCACCAAAGTGCCGCTTTCCTTGGCACCTCAGCTGACATCCCACAGGTGATGCTCTTCTGCCCAATTTCTCTCCGGTGACAAACCCTCTGCTCTTGAAAACCCAGCTGAACTATTTCATCTTTGTTTCCAGGCAGGAAAGGTCCTGCCTGAGAGGGAACAAACCCAAGTGAGCCAAGATCTAGTGAGTGCTGAATGAATTGAGCTGTATTGCAGTGCTGCTTTCAAGGAAAATGAAACTCCAGCTCTTTTGCTTCCTGGGAAGAACCAGGACGTGTTTGGGCAGCTCCAGAACTTAAAACCATTCCCCTTATCCCACTCTGGGCCTGCCCTTTGGCTGCTGTTGTCAGTCAATGCCTCTGGGCAATCACTTTTAGATGAAATGCTTAGAAATGTGTAGGGAACCAGCCTGATTTCCTTAATTTTATAGCTCCTTCTGAGCTCCTTTCCAAAGAGTTGTGACTTTGGAATGAATGGTGGCAGAGGAATGGCCCTGCCAGAGTGTTTGTTTGGGGAAAGCAGGAGCACAAATGTGGTGAACAATAGAATGGAAGTGTTCTCTAAAAACTGGTGGGGTGCCCTGTGTGTCTGTGAGGGGCTGTGAGGGGGCAGGTGGGATCCCTTGTGTTCCTGTGGGACAGGTGGGTGCCCTGTGTGTCACCAGGGGGAAACGGGTGTTGTTGTGTGTCCTTGGGGTGCCCTGAGGGTCACAGAGGGGCTTTTGGGGTGCCCTGAGGGTCACAGAGAGTTTTTTTGGGGTGCCCTGAGGGTCACAGAGAGGATTTTGGGGTGTTCTGAGGGTCATGAAGAGGCTTTTGGGGTTGCCTGGAGGATCATGGAGAGACTTTTGGGGTGCCCTGAGGCTGACAGAGAGGCTTTTGGGGTGCCCCGAGGGTCACAGAGAGGCTTTTGGGGTGCCCTGATGGTCATGGACAGGCTTTTGGGGTGCCTTGAGGGTGCCAGAGCTGCCCCTCAGTCCCCTTTGTCCCCTCAGCCCCCTCAGTCCTTTCTGTCCCCTGTGTCCCGTGTGTCCCCTCAGCCCACTCAGCCCCCTCAGTCCCCTCTGTCCCCTCAGTCCCCTCTTTCCCCTCAGCCGCCTCAGCCCCCTCAGCCCCTTCTTGTCCCCTCTTCCCCCTCAGTCCCCTCAGTCCCCTGTGTCCCCTCTGTCCCCTCAGTCCTCTCTTTCCCCTCAGCCGCCTCAGTCCCCTCAGCCCCCTCTGTCCCCTCAGCCCCTTCTGTCCTCTGTGTCCCCTCAGCCCCCTCAGTCCCCTCAGTCCCCTCAGCCCCTTCTGTCCCCTCAGTCCCCTCAGCCCCCTCAGTCCCCTCAGCCCCTTCTGTCCCCTCAGTCCCCCCTGTCCCCTCAGCCCCCTCTGCCCCCTCAGTCCCCTCAGACCCCTCTCCCCCCTCAGCCCCCTCTGTCCCCTCAGCCCCCTCAGTCCCCTCAGTCCCCTCTTCCCCCTCAGTCCCCTCAGACCCCTCTGCCCCCTCAGCCCCCTCAGTCCCCTCAGTCCCCTCAGCCCCCTCAGTCCCCTCAGTCCCCTCAGTCCCACCGTCCCCTCCACCCTCGGGGGGCTCAAACAGAGGGTTTGGCGTCTCCCTGGGGCAGGTTTGGGCTGTCCCAGAGGGGAGAGGGGCTTGGGCAGCAGCGTGAGAGCCCAGCGAGCTGTTTGGGTGGAGTTACCGAGGGAAAAACTCAGGTCCGTCAGGGGGACGAGAGTTTGATGGAGGGAAAACTGAGGGAACTTGGCAAGGGCAGCCGGGGGAGGTTTTGAGGGAAAATCTCAGGTGAAGTGTGAGGGACAGAGTGAAGATCTGGGCGGGAAAAGTTGGCAAGATGGTTGAAATATCAGAAAGGATGAAGGTTTTAGCAGGCTGTGCTGAACAAGCATTTGGGAAATATTAAGAAAGAGAGGCAAAGAGTTGTGTTGTTTGCAGCTTTGCTTCTAATCATACAGCAAACTGTGAGACTGTAAAGGTGCCTGCCCAGATACCTGTCTGGGGGATACAGCACCATTAATTTGCCTAAATTGGTTAACATGATAACAGAAAGGATTGTTATTAACACCTTTCTATCATCTTTAGGAAGAATCCTGAGACTGAAAACTTTATGTGTGAGCCAGAACAGGATGGGACTGACACCAATAACTAAAATATCTCTTCAGTTCTTCTGGTCTTCTGATGGTCTAATACTGGAATTCCAGCTGAGGGAAAGGTTTGTACCACTTTGACTTGAAGGAGCTGAAGGTTTTTAATGTTCCAAAAAGAACAGGTTTTCCCTGAAGAAGCCATGAGGTTTGTTTCTTCTGTGTGTTTTTTTTTCCCCTGGTGTTTCAGTTCTTCCTAATCATCAGTTCTGTAGAAGTTAATATTGTCTATTACCTGAATTTGCACCAGATAAATGGTGATGCTTTTATAACAGGTGTCAGACCTATTCAATTGCATTTGGCTGCCAAAGAATTATCATAGAGAAAAGCTGAGAATGAAATTAATGGGCAGTGTGTGTTGGTCTTTTTAGACAGAAAGGTGGGAACTTTTATCTGTAACTTTATTTTTGTTACATGGCACAGAGAGGCTCTTTAATAAGAAAAAAATACATTATAATGCATTCAAGTAACCCTTTTAGGAGAAAGAGGTGAAGGTTGACATATGAATGTTCTTGAAACTTGGTCATACACAGGAAGCCTCTGCTGGCATTCCTGCAACACTGAAAGTGGCTGGAAATGATTCCAGTTTTCAGCATGATGAATCCTCTGTGTTAATCCTCAGATTCCTCCATTCCAAGCAGGAATTGCAAATAAAGAAGAATCAGGTTGACTGTAAAGATGTCTGACTCTCAACACAGATGCACTTTGGAAATGGTGACAAGTCAATAATCACCTCTTTTCAGTATATAAAATAAATTGCATTTTGGGGGCAGATCTTTTCAACCAATTAATGCTCTTTGACCGTATTTATTTCTGACTGTATTTATTTGAGATGGACTCAAAGCAGGACCTGGATCCTGGCCTGCAGTGGCAGCCCTGGAATTAAAGCATGAAATCCTTGAAGGAGGTGGAGGGATGGTTGTGTTGGAAAGGAATTATTATCCTTGAGCAAAGCAGGGCGAAAGTTCAGGGTGCCAACACAGAATCCAGACTGCAGGAAAGAAGGAGACATGAGAGATGTCACTTTATGAAGCCACAGGGTCAAATATCACCTAAATACCTTGAATCTCCTACAATTCTTCACTAGGGAAGCCCTCCATGGATGAAATAAACATGCAAAACCCCTGGGACTGATTTTTCCTTTGGTTTCTCTGATGTAGGGGAATTAAGATTGGATCCAGAGCAGGAACATGGATGGCATCAGGTCTTTCCCAAACCCAAAAGGAAGAGACACCAGAGGGGTGCCCTGACTGGCACATCTGCAGCTGTTGCTGTGCTCCAGGGGAGAGAGCTCTGACCAAACACCCCAGCCTGGGTTAAAAGCTCAGTGTAGGCAGGTGGAGCCTCCCATTTGTCCTCTTCTGCCTTTTCTTGCTCTGCCTGTTTAGTTCAGATCTGGTGAATTCAGTGAAAAATGTGTGTGTGCAGGTGGCCAAATGGACAGACTCAGTGCTGGGGCTGGGGGTCCTCATCACCTCTAAGCAGCCTGTACTTTTTATGGAGCAGGAACTGGGGAGCAGCAAAGATCCCTTGGGTCACCTTGCACACTGTGAGCACTTGTGTTTGGAAACCTGAATCCCAGCTGTGGTGTAGGGCAGGACACTGAGCCCTGTGGGAAGATGTGTCATGTTCCAGCAACAGGGTGGTCTTCACAACTTCTTGGTGCTTGACTGGGAACTTCGAGTGGTTTTGGGTGGACTGAAGCATTTCCTTAAGGTGGTGAAATGTATTTAACAATAACAACAACAGCAATAATGCAAATAATGCAACAGAAGAGAACCCCTGAAAATCCAGGATGTGTCACCCTGAAGAAAAGCTCTTTGGCCATTCCAGTTGACTTTTGAGCCCATTGCCCACATGGCTGAGAGCTGAGAATGGATGGAGCTTAAATGATTTTCGCTGTTTCAATATTAATAATGTGAATTTGTTCCCACTGAGGTATGAGGGTGCTCACAACAAAATGCCAGTTGTTATTTAGCACCAGGCACAGGCCACAGCCCGAGGTCACCTCATGCACTAAGAGTTTCTCACCCCAGCACAGACCCTTGTAACTCAGATATCATTCCCAGGTGGGACTCGATGATCTTGGAGGTCTTTTCCAGCTGTAATGACTCAGATATACAGAAATGTATAGCCACAGCCCTCAGAGCAGACTGCACAGCACTCCCATGTCTCTGCTTATCCATGTCTATCCTTAAGTGATGAGCTTGAGGGATGGCAAAGGAGCCTTTTCCCTTCCAGTCTGCCAGAAGGGACACACAGGAGCCATATGGTCAAGAAGAGGCATCAGTCCTATAAGTGCTTCAGGACAGAGGGATGTACATCTGAGTGTGCCTACAGGCCCAATTCCCAGCATCCAGGCTCTAAAATATGCATTCAACCCCTGTGTGCTCTCACCTAAACTTCCTTGGTGTTCAGTGGAGAAATTCATTCCCAGCTGGAATCTTCTCCTCCTGTGAAAATGACCTAAAGCTGTGCCACCCAGTTGGCCATCTGGAGGTGCACAGTCTCCCTCCCAACTGCAAAGGAAGTTTGGAGCCCAGAGGAGGAGCTTGGAGGCCAGAAAGATGAGGGTTTATTGCATCACCTGAGGTGGCTAAAAGCCAGAGCAGGTCACGTACAAAGCTCAGTTCCTACCCAAGTGCTGGAACTCCCGAGCACTGTCTGGTTAGTGCAGTTCTCACCCGGCTGATGGCTCTCCTGAGGGCACATTTCACCTCTCTGTTCCTCAGGCTGTAGATGAGGGGGTTCAGCAGGGGGGTGAGGATTCCATAGAGCATGGAAACGATCCTGTCCCGCTGAGGGGAGTAGGTGGAGGACGGGCGCACGTACGTGCTGATGGTGGTCCCGTAGAAAAGGCACAGCACGGCCAGGTGGGAGCCACAGGTGGAGAAGGCTTTGTGCCTGCTCTGGGAGGAGCTCATGGCCAGGATGGCCAGCAGGATGTAGAAATAAGAGCCCAGAGTGACCACAAAGGCAGCACTGCCCAGCACCCCAGCCACCACCAGAGTGACCAGTTCCCTGCTCCAAGTAGGTGAGCAGGAGAGGCCCAGCACAGGAGGAATATCACAGTAATACTGCTGCACTTGGTTAGAATCACAAAAAAGGAGGGTAAAAACCAAAGAGGTGTGCAGGATGGAATTGAAAAACCCCAGCAGCCAGGTGCCAATGGCCAGCAGAGCACACAGCCTCATGCTCATGATGTTCAGGTACTGCAGGGGTTGGCATATGGCGACGTAGCGGTCGTAGGCCATCACAGCCAAGAGGAAGAGCTCTGTGCCGACCACATCAATGAGGGAAAACAGCTGGATCAGGCAGCCCATGAAGGAAATCACCTTGTGCTCCAGCAACAAGGCCCCCAGCATCTTGGGCACGGTGATAGTGGGGCAGAAGATGTCGAGCAAGGATAAGTTGCCAAGGAAGAAGTACATGGGGTTGTGCAGGTGGGGGTCTGTGCTGACAGCAACGAGCATGGTGATGTTGCCTGCCATGGTGGCCAAATAAATGGTCAAAAGCAGCACAAAGAGAAGCAAGCGGAGCTGTGGAGCGTCAGAAAGGCCCACGAGAACGAATTCAGACACTGAGGAGAGGTTGGCCCTCTGCATCTTCTCTTTCCTTGTGGAAATGAGGCAGAGGTTTCCCTGGAAGAGAGAAGAAGTGGTAACTCAGGCAAATTTGCACTTCCCTTCTGCACTTCACACCCTTCACTTCAGAATGGTGTGAGGGCTCTCCTGGGAATGTTTTGCAGTTGAAAAACATTTCCAAGCTTGCATTGCCACACTCAGAATCTGAATTTGACCTATGGAAAAAGGCAAAATGTAGGTATTAAAGCTTCACAGGCTTCAACCCCAAAAGTTTGGTTCTTGCAAGTTGTGATCTCAGTCTGAAGAGGTGAGAACTGATGTTACCTCCTGCGTGGTGTCCAGCTTGGTGACCAGCCCCAGGCAAGGTGAGTGGTCTTTGAAGGGTCTCTGGGTAAGGGAATTGGGGTACAGATCCCTAGAAATGCTTTCAGCATGAATTATTTAGTGATAACCAGGACACCAACAGTGTTTAGATCACTGGCTGAAGCTAAAACCTATTTATAAAAGGGTAATGTTGTCACAGAATTAAATCCCTGGTAATCAAGGGACAGATGTCTCTGCTCATGGCAGGGAGTTGGAACTAGAGGATCTCCAAGGTCCCTTCCTTCCAAACCCTCCTGTGGGTCTATGATTTTGTTTCTTTCAGCTTTATCCACTGGGATATAAAAGGAGATATAATCTGGTATCACATTAAAAACCTCCCACTTTTCTATACATTTTGCCCTACAGACACTTCCATATCAGTATTAGCACTTTTGGAATCTGTCTGGACTTCCCCTTTTCCCAGTTCAAAGAAGGCAAAACTTGGCATGAAAGGATCTTCCCATTTATGCTGCATTGCTGCATGGAAGGTAGCTCAGTATTTATGGTTTGGATTTACATATCAGCCCAACAGAGAGATAAAGCAAAGTTCAGTGCAAGTGCCTCCTCCTTTTTGGGGCTTAGAGCTTGATTATGGGGTGGTGTGAATATTGTAGCACATTCTCATTTGTCAGAGACACAGATAATAAATGCAATAGGTGGCTGTGCCACCCCACCCAAGCCAGGCTCCTCTGTGCTCTCCTGCTCTCCCAGAAGCTGGAGAGGGACAGAAGTCAGAGCCCAAACTCCATAAGGAATATTGTAACCAGCAGAAATGAAAGGCAAGTTCTTCAAATGGGGAACTGGTTGGGGTGAAACACCACAGCAACAACCCAGAAATACTCACCACTACCCAGAATGAATTACAGGTAATGGACAGTCCTCTGTATCCCCAGGAACCACAAGTACCCTTTTTCTTCCTTCACCATCTGGTTGGAATATCCACATATGGCAGAAAAGTGACTTCACTCTGAAGGAAGAGACCAGTCCAGACTCAGCAGTGCAGGCAGAGTCCCACAGACACCTGTGAGCACTGGCAGAAGGGCTGGCTGGGCTGCAGGGGGGAGCACCTCTCTTCTTTAATGAGGTTTATAAAGATGAGGGTGTGTCTGGGGACAAGTGTCTCTGAAGTTTTTTGGATCTTACCTTAATTGCATACCTGGGGTTTTCAGAATGTTGCCAAAGGAGGCTGGGAATGGAAGGAAGCCTTTGGTTCCAGGAAGCATCCATGTGTTGATGTAGGGCAGAACCACTTCCCATCTGATGTCCAGGACTAGGAACAGGCCTGTTCCTATTCCAGCAGTAGCTGCCTGTAATCTCTGCCCTGTTCCTGTGGATGACACTGCCTGTCAATCATTTTTCAAGCCTGTTGGCAGGGTGTGACTCTTTCAAAATTAAGATTTCAGCATCTTACGGGGCAGACAGTGATAGGACAAGGGGAAGAGTTTTAAACTAAGAGACAAGAGATTTAAATTAGATATTGGGAAGAAATTGTTCCCTCTGAGGGTGGGCAGGCCCTGGTACAGGTTGCCCAGAGAAGCTGTGGCTGCCCCAGCCCTGGAATTGTCCTAGGCCTGTTTGGAAGGGGCTTGGAGCCACCTGGGATAGTGGAAGGTGTCCCTGCCCATGGCAGGGAGGGGAAGGAGATGATCCTTAAGGTCCCTTCCTACACACAGCATTGCAGGATTCTATAAATTGGGAGTCCCTGGCTGAGGATGCACAGCTTAAAGTTCCAGTTCTTACATGACATTCTATTATAAAAACAGTTATTAGAAAACAACACACAAACTCCCCCAAAGCAGAAAAACTCCTGTAATTGCAGAATCCAGATGTGCACCAGTGGATGATCTGCTGGATTAGACCCTGGTTGTCCAAACCCTCCTGCCACACCAGGATCATCCTCAGGGTAGCACAACCAAAGTAATTTGATTTTGTCCCTTTCTGGGACTACTCAGCCTTTTCAAGCCTTGAGTTTTCCACCCAGGAATGCTTATGGTGAGCCCAGATGGGTTACAGTCCCTCTTCTCTGATGCCCAGTTGTGTTTCAGTCCCATAGAACTGATTAGACCGGGGTCTCTTCACTTTTCTTGGGAATTAACAAAAACATTGCAGAGATCCTGTCAGTTCTCAAGGGAATTTTTTCCCTTTGAAGCCTTTTTTCCCTGTCCTCCAGACAGGGGCAATAACCAGGCCCAGGAGGGAGCCCAGAGCGCTGCTAATTTCCAGGAGAGAAAGATCTGGAAACTTTAATGATGCTCAGTGGAGCCAATTTCCACACACTCCCAATCTCAGCTGCCAAAGTTGCACCTTTGCAATTTGTCAGGCCCCAACTTTTTAACAGCACCAAGTGAGGCCCAATTAAAGTCATCCCAAGATGTTTGCTGGAGAGAAAAATCAATTCTATGAAGTTGTTTGTCTTCATGGAATGGTTTGGGTTGAAAGGGATCTTAAAGCTCATCTTGTTCCAACCCCTGTCCTGGGAAGGGACACCTTTCACTGGACCAGGTTGCTCCATATCCTGTGCCTGTGTGGGACACCAGCTCCCAAAAATATGGAATTTGCATTTGGCATCTTGACTAAAATCAGAGCAATTATTTCAAATCCATTCACATGTTGATGCCCCTGATTTATTCCTACTACAAAATGAGTATCAGTTGAATAACTGGACCCCAGCTCTGAATGGCCTTGCATTGATTTCCAGGAGCTTGAGCTGCTTCAATAAAAGCTTTTTTGAAATTTTTAAAAACTATCACAATGACACTTTCAATTCTTTTTCTCAACTGAAATGTACTGCAATTGACCTGGAGAATGTATTAATTTTTTACCATTTCTCTCTAATACTGAAAAAAGTCACTTTCTTCCAACCCAAATCATTCTCTGATGATCCAATGGTGATTCTAAGTAGGATTGCACCATTAAAAAGAAATCTTATTGGCATAAAGGTGGGAGATATTCAGAAATGTGTCTTAACCAGGAGGATCAATGACTCACTGGTGCTTCTGGTCTTCCTCCTCTTCCTGCTCATGTGGGAGTGAGGGCTAATTTGAGACAGGAATTTAAGCCTCCACTTCCTTTGCAGCAATTTCGATTGGATATTGGGAAATTCCTTCATGGAAAGGGCTGTCCAGCCCTGGCACAGCTGCCCAGGGCAGGGGTGGAGTCCCCATCACTGCAGGGATTGAACAGCCGTGTGGATGTGGCACTGGGGACATGGGTCAGTGGTGGCCTTGGCAGTGCTGGGGGAACAGTTGAACTTGATGATCTTAGAGGGCTTTTCCAACATAAACAATCCTAAATCACTCTGGTTGTTGCACTTATATCCCTGATGGATTTGGTGATGTCATTGCTGCCCTCACGAAGGATAAAACTGGATGAAGAAGTGCAGGAACTTAATCCCTGTGATGTAGTAATGTAGGTTTTTATACCACATCACAGAACAAAATCCTACTGCCTTTTCCTTGGTCTTCTTCCCCAACACTGTCATTATCTATCCAGAATGCTGGATTGGGTCACTTCTTCACAGGATCACAGAATCCTGCAATGGTTTGCATAGGAAAGGACTATAAAAATCATCTATTTCTGACCCCTGCCATGGTCAGGGACACCTTCCACTAGACCAGGTCCAAGCCCTGTCCAGCCTGGCCTTGGACACTTCCAGGGATGGGGCAGCCACAGCTTCTCTGGGGACCTGTGGCAGGACCTCAGAGGGAAGAATTTCCTCCTGCTATCCAATCCAAACCCATCCACTGTCAATGGGAAGCCATTCCCCCTTGTCCTGTCACTCCATGTTCTTGTCCAAGATCCCTCTCCTTCCTCGTTATTTTGTCCCTTGTATGATTTTAATAATTAGCTTGTGTGAGGGAATCAGGGCTGTGTTCTGAAAGGTTAAGAAAATTCTCCTCCTGTATGGCTGAGGAAAATCCTACAAGCAAAATCTGCACCATCTTTGCCTTCACCTGTGAAGATCAGTGTCAGTGGGTGTAGTTGGGGACACTTAGTGCTGGTGCCTCTGCTGTCCCAGCACAGTAAGAGCAGGGCAGGGAGGGGGGGAATCCTTGCCCTGGACTTGTTTGTTTGAGAATTATGACACCACACAAGGGAAACAGTTTAGAAAGTTTTGTGGTTTCAACATGGATCTTTAATATTAACAGTTTTATATACATAAATATATACATGATTTGAAGTGTGCAGGCATCAGTCAGTGTCCCATCAGTCTGCAGGAAGGTAACTCCGGGTGGAATTCCAGGTGTGGTGCCAATCACAGCTGGGCTCAGAAGGCTCTGCAGCGCTTCCACAACCTCCACATGGATTCCTTCACCTCATTGCTCCTCAGGGTGTAGATGAGGGGGTTCATCACTGGGGAGAAGATGGTGTAGCTGACACAGACGTACTTGTCGAAGGGGAAGGTGGAGAAGGGCCTGAGGTAGATGAAGATGCAAGGGGCGAAGAAGAGGGTGACGACCGTGGCGTGTGCGGCGCAGGTGGAGAGCGCCTTGCGGTGCCCCCCGCGCAGGCGGCCCCGGAGCGTGACCAGCATGAGCACGTAGGAGGTGCCGAGCACCAGGAAGCAGCCCAGGGATATCAGGCCGCTGTTGGAGGCCATGAGCCACTGGGTGAGGTGGACGTCGGTGCAGGCCAGGCGGATGACGGGCAAGATGTCACAGAAGTAGCTGTTGATGGTGTTGGGGCCGCAGAAGGGGAGCTGGACTGTGAGCAGAGTCTGGGTGATGGAGTGCAGGAACCCCCCTGCCCAGCAGCAGGACACCAGCAGCCAGCAGGCCCAGCGGCTCATGATGGCCGGGTAGTGCAGGGGCTTGCAGATGGCGACGTAGCGGTCGTAGGCCATCACGGTGAGGAGGAACATCTCTGAGGAGCCAACAAGGTGCAGGAAGAACAGCTGGGCTATGCAGCCTCCAAACACGATGGACCTCCACTGGAAGAGCAAGTTCACCAGCATCTTGGGAGCGGTGACAGAGGTGTAGCAGATGTCAATGAAGGACAGGTTGCAGAGGAGAAAGTACATGGGAGAGGAGAGCTTGGGGTCAGTCCTGACTGTCACTATGATGAGGAGGTTGCCCAGCAGAACCAGGGCGTAGGCCAGGAGGAAGATGGTGAAGAAGAGGACTTGCAGCTCCCTCTTGTCAGAGAGCCCCAGGAGGATGAATTCAGTCACCCAGGAGAAGTTGCCCCGTGCCATCGCTCCAGCTCAGGCTGCCTTGGGACAGGTGTGGGAGGGCAGTCATGGGCTGGCCAGGAAGAGAAGGGAATGTGCTACAGCTCCAGGGGTCATGGATGGTGCCAGCAGGATGCACTTGCTGCTGTTTTTCCTGCTAGGAAAGCACAGGGTCATGTCAGAAATTGCAGTGAGCAGTGTTGGCAAAAGGCACTGCCAGCCCCTCCTCTGGGCTCCCCAGTCAAGTTTCTGGCTCCTCCACACTGGCCCTCATCCCTGAACTCATCTCACCACTATTTTTCTGCCTTGTAGTTGGTGGGACAATGTGTGCTTTCCTTCTGTCAGGGACAAGCCACAGCATTGTGGAATCACTGAGGCTGGAAAAGATCTCTGAGATCATGGAGTCCAACCATTCCCCCAGCACTGCCAAGGCCACCACTGAACCATGTCCCCAAGTGCCACAACAACATGGCACTTGAAACCCTTTAGGGCTGGTGATTCCACCTCATCCTATTCTCACAGATTAGAGAACTGGAAAAATGCTACACTGTCCTTTTTCCTGGGAACTTGAAGTGCCATGATGGAAAGGAATCCTGCCATGCTCAAGCATCATGTCTACAATATATGGCTCAACCATCAGCTGTTCCATGTTCTCTTCCTAATGACACTCCTTGAAATTGAGGAAAGGACTCTCCAGTTGGCTTATCCACTCTGAAACTGGGAAGACATGCACAGAAACCAGGTCTGGGAGGTTCCTCACTGGAATTCCTCTCTCCTGAGCCAGCAGTTCTTTGGAAGCTTGAGTGCTGCCTTAGTCCCACTGGGATCAGAACATGCTCTCCCAAATAAAAGGGGTTTCTAATAAAGCAAAGGCTGCAAAACCCTGCCCAGTCTCTCTACCTCTTTATTTTTTAAAGGAATTTTTAAATAGACAAATACACTCACTGTCTTTGCAGGTTCAAATGGGACCAGCAGAGGAATGCACATTTCCATTTACAATCCCACCAGGAAATTCCTTTGCTGCTCATTCCTGCTGAAGATTTTGTAACTCAGCAAGCAGGAGGTTACTAGTAAGAAACCAGAGTCTGTTTTCCTTACATACCTCCTGCCTTTTGCCAATATCTGAGTCCTTTCCACAGGCCCTGCTCTATTTTCTACCCCTTTCTGGTAGATCTCAAACATGTCTGCAGATCACAGCATTGGTTTAGAAATGGTCCTGCTTTTCCCTGTCTCCTTCCCAGAGTTTTGCAGGGGTGCAGAAAGGGTGAAGTGCCTCCAGCCAACCCTGAGGCTGTACCAGACAGAGATGTCAGAACAGGCATCACAGTTTGTGTGTAGCAGTTCTGCCTCCCTGTGGTCAGTAAGGAGGAATAAACACCTTAAAGACATGACTTAGTTTCATTTTTTAGGTCATTACATCACAGTGAGATGATTTATCCCATAAAAGATCTTTCCTCTGTCCTTGAGTGTAAGTGGAGAGCAGAAACCTGCCCCAGGCCAGATGTCTATCCTGCCATCAGCATGAAATTAAGCTGCCTGAAAGGGTCCAAATGGCCAAATCATCACGGTAGTATTCACATGTTTCTGTCCATTTTTCAGCAGATTACCAAGGATTTCTCTCTGCCTTTCACATAAACACAACCCCCATGCAGGTGCTTTAATACCCCACGACTGACACAAAGAACATAAGGAAAGGAGAGAAAAAAGGGTTACTACTGTACCCAATTCCTAAATGTTGATACAACATCAACGTTCTGAGCTCCACATTTGTTGCTTGAAAACATTTGAAATCATTCACTCCATCTTTTAAGTTCCAACAAATCAGGGAATTGTTTTGCTCTTCTTCCTCCTCTTTGCAATTCCCATATCCTTGCTCTTACTTTTCTTGTTGCTTAGAAATTTCCTTCAGGAGTTTCTGAAGTAAGTGTTTTCCTTGCCAGGCAGTTTGTACTGTGCTGGTGTCAGTGTCCTGTTTCCTGCCTGTCATTCAGACTGAGAGATGCAATGAGGGAACCCCTTCAAGGCTTTCGGAACTGATTCTGCATTTCCCGCGTCTTCCTTCTCCCTGAAGTCACCCCATCCCAGCCCAACCTATAAATACTGCTGGAACATACTGGAGCCTAAACTTGGGCAAAAGAGAGCTGGACCTCTGAGAAATGTGTCATTAGCAAACTCCAAGCAGGTACCAGAGGGCCTTATTAACTAGTTTTGCTGGTTGGGTCCCTTGGTTGGGTCCCAATTCACACAAGTGAGTGGAGTCCTGGAGGGTGACGAAGAGAAGAGAAAACACCACACACTTATTCAAGGCACTCAGAAGCCCTTTGTGTGAAACAAGCCCTGAAGTTTCTAGTAATAAAGCCATAAATTTAGGGTTGTACCACTAATCCCTGCACCGAGATGGTGTCTGGCACCAGGAAATGTTGCTTGAGGTCAGAGAGGCCGCAGGGCTGGGACAGGGAGTCTTGGCTTCTCAGGGATAGATTGGATCGATGCCTCATCAGGATGAACTATGAACGTGAACTAATGAGTGTTCACTCCCCAGGCCAAAGGAGGGTCAGGGTAGACCATAATATCAGTGGTGATGTGTCACTGAGAACTATGACTTCAGTCCCAATCAGTTTGAGCTGGTTCTGCTGAACATGGTGTTTATTGATGAGAGATCCCCCGCCTTTATCTCAGCCCACAAGTATTTTAGTTCAATTTATCCCCATATCCAGGTGAGGAGGAGTGAGAGAGGGGCTGTGGGGCTGTCCAGCAGCCAGCCAAGGAACCAAATACATGGCATGCATTTCAGACTGGAATCCAGTCTCTGAAAGCATGGAATCTCTAAAAGGAGTGAATGTGATTACTGAATTTTATGGCCATTTCTGCTACACCTTCAGGAGCTGCTTTGTGAAATCCAGAAAGAAAATCTTGTCGACAGCAAACCTGGTTTTAGTTTTACCCAATGAAGAGAAACCCTTCCTCTTCTGCCAGTCATTGTTATCTCTTTCTCTGCCTGTTCTGAGGGAAATATGGAGAAATTACAAAACTTCTTTGTCTGTGTAATGATATTTTACTTATAATTTTACTGCCATGAGAGAGTGAGAAAGACTTGCTGCTTATTTCACCTCCACGTGTCACCAATTACCTTCAGGCAAATGAGAGAGTTGTCAACTATTTTAAGGATATCCCTCTCCAAAATTTTAGGGCCAATAGGAGGTGTTTCTGCAAATTCATTCCTTGACCACAGCCAGTCAATCTGCATTGCCCAGAGTTGTGAGATTCTGGGGGCATTTCCAAGTTTCTGTACTGGAAGTGGCTTGTCCCTCTTGTCCTGTCGCTCCAGAGCCTTGGCCAAAGTCCCCCTCAGCTCTCTTGGAGCCCCTTCAGGCACTGGAAGGGGCTCTGAGGTGTCCCTGGAGCTTCCTCTTCTCCAGACTGAAGAAGCCCAACTCTCCCAGCCTGGCTGCAGAGCAGAGGGGCTCCCACAGACATAGAAACCATGTACCCTTTAACCATGCTCAGGTTGGTGCCCTGATAAGGGGCACCTATGACATAAAATCGAGGTCTCAGGAAGGTGTAAGAGAGCAGGACTCCTTTAAATAAATTGATTCAACCAAGAATGGCCATAAT
>JAJPCS010016901.1:0-13981 GCA_021164005.1 Willisornis vidua nigrigula | reverse complement strand
AGCAGGACTCCTTTAAATAAATTGATTCAACCAAGAATGGCCATAATTTTATGTTTATTGTACAGCAGTGGGGTTTGGACCTGGGCATTATTTTGCATGTCTTGCAGTTGTTGGCACTGGAGAGCTTGGGTGAGTTTTTGAGGAACCAGGAACAGGAGGGAGAACAAGACTGAAGGAGACAGCACATTCACCAGAAAGTAGCAAATACACAAAAATGGATCATTCAGACTCGCTGCTGTAGGAAAGCTTTTAGCTCTTACTCTGGTGAGCACTTGAATCATGATACTGATATTGAGCTCTAAGAATAATAATCATTTTTACTGGAAGTTGCATTGGCAGGGGGAGGATGGAAAACTCCCCTTCTGTAATTGGCATCAACAAATCACCAAACTTCCACCTAATACCAGGTTTTGTTCCCTCCCCATCAGTCCTAAGCTCACATCATCTCACAAACATTCACTGTTCTTTCATTGCTCTGTCCTCTTCACTGTCCTGCTCCACAGCTTTTTCATGCTGTTTTTCATGTCTTGGTTTCTCAGGGTGTAGATGAAGGGGTTGAGCATGGGCGTGATGATGGTGTAGAACACAGACACCACCTTGTCCGCCGGGAAGGTGGCGGAAGGGCGCAGGTAGACGAAGATGCACGGCCCAAAGAACAGCAGCACGACAGTGATGTGGGAAGAGCACGTGTAGAGAGCTTTGAGCCGCCCTTTGGGCGAGTGTGTCCTCAAGGAAACCAGGATGGCACAGTAGGACACTGCAAGGACAAGGAATGCTCCCAGGAGAATCACAGCACTGCTGATGGCCACGCCGACACTGATGGTGTGGGTGTCAGCACAGGCCAGCGCCAGCAACGGGTGGACATCACAGAAATAGAGGTCCAGCTCGTTATTGGGCTCACAAAAGGGCAGCTGGAGGACCAGCAGGGTCTGCACCAGGGAGTGCACAAAGCCCCCCAGCCCCGAGGCTGCCACCAGGCAGCTGCAGACTCGTGGGCTCACCACGCTGGGGTAGCGGAGGGGTTGGCAGATGGCCACGCAGCGGTCGTAGGCCATCGCCATGAGGAGGAAGATCTCAGTGCCCCCAAAGAAGTGGATCCCAAACAGCTGGGCCATGCAGCCCGCAAAGGAGATGGTCTTCTCCTCCAGGAGGAGGTCGTGGATGAGTTTGGGAGCCGAGACAGTGGAGTAAGTGATGTCTAAAAAAGACAAGTAGCTGAGGAAGAAGTACATGGGAGAGTTCAGCTGGTCACTTGTCCTTATAGTAATGATGATGAGCAGGTTTCCACAAATTATAGTGGTGTAGAAGAGTAAAAATAACAAGCAGCACACTTTTGCTAAAGTCCTGTCCTGTGTCAGTCCGTGGAGGATGAACTCGGTCACGTTGTTTGTGTGGCCCACAGACATCACTCAGGCAGGACCTGAGCACAGACAAGAGACACCAGCAGTGACATCAGACATGGGGCATTATCAGGACATGCACACACTGACATCTGGCTCGTTCAATATCCAGCATCTTTGGGTTTGCTGAACGTTTGGGACAATTTCAGTTCCAAGTCAATGCTTTCCTCAAGGAATAGCAGAGATGCTCAAGTCAGAATGTGTTACTGACGTGCATAATAACGAGCTCAGATTAGTTAGTTGAGGAGGGTGGTAGGAATGATACCCAGATGCTGGACTGAGACCTCACCAAAGTCACTCACCAGAAACACCAGTTTTCAAAGGCAGGATTGCAGTCTGGACAAAACCAAGGGACAACCCCAGAACACTCACACCGAGAGCTCTCCTGCTGTCCCTCCTCTGGTCACCTCCTCAAACCACTTCAGGGGGCTTCAGCAGAAGGTCTCAGCTGCAATTTGCTGCTTCAGAGTTGTGAAGGTGAGTCCAAATCTCTGCCAACTCTGAGCCTTGCAGTGGCTGAAAAGAACAACCCAACTCTCTGTCTGCATTCCCCATTGTGAAGGAAAGAGCCTCCAGGAGCATCTACAAGAACAATTATTTCTCCAGCAGAAGCAATTCAGGTAAAGCCCAGAGCAGAAGCCTGAGACTATCAGGAGTAATGAGATCCCAGAGGCAAATGAAGTTTGTCAGAAATCATCAGTGGATGGGGAGCTAAAATTGTTCCTTGGGTAGTTATTAGGGCGGTGCCTGGAGAGAAGTGTTGGAGTAAAGATGTCTCTTACACAGGACATTATATAAATTTATGTAAATTCTGCTTTCTGTCCTAATATTTCTCATCTGCCCTTATTTCTTATTAACTTGCTCTTATTATTGCACAAGAAAAAATCACACTTGTGCTACAGGTGTTATCCCTTAGATGTGATGTATATAAATGTGAAACAAGAAGTAACACAGGAAATTACTCAAAAAATTTAGAAAGGCTTGTGGTGAGCTCTCCCTGCCCACCAGGTATTTTGACTGCCCCAGTGCAAAGCACAGAAGCAACTTTCCAGCTCAAGTATGAAGTTCTTATAAGAATCCTTAACAAAATGTGGAGGAGCTAATGCTGTTTCCAGGGACACCTTCCATGAGCTGGGGGTGAATATTTGCTTGGCAGCACCCGAAAATGAGACCTCAAAAGAACCCAATTAGTGTTTGACTCCAAAGCATTTAAAACTATATCTGTTATTAATGATTTTTTTTGTGTGTATATATAAAATAATAAGGTCTATGTTGGGCTGGGAACTCCTTGGAACCTTCGACCCTACTTAAGGCAAGGAGTTGTCTTGGCTACTGGAATAGTTCCTAAACAATTCTTTTTTTTTCATTTTCACATGAATTTGTGTCTCTAAATCCCTTCTTTGGTTACTCCTTAATTTTGTCTTTCATCAGATGTGGGATTCTGTATCAGTCTAAAGGTAAAAATAAAACACCTGAGGTGAAGCTGACGGATAGAGGGGGTGGTTGGATGGAAGGATGGCAGCAGTGATGGGAGAATAAATAGAATTATGGAACTATAGGATAACTGTTTGCGTTGGGAGGGACCTTAAACACCATCTCAATCCACCCCCTGCCATGGGCAGGGACATCTCCCACTAGGACCAGGTTGCTCCAAGCCCCGTCCAACCTGACCTGGAGCACTTAGAAAGGATTTGTTGAGGTGACAGGGGAAGGGAAGAAGTTTCTTTTCCCATTACCTGCATCAACAAAGGATCCAGCTACCACCTATTACCAGGGTTTTGTGGGGAATTTGTATGGGATGCTCCACCTGGACAACGTTTCCAGTACTTTTGACAGTGTTTATTTAAACAGTGGTGTTCAGGTAGTGCCCAGTTAGTCCCTGGTCTGGACCTGTGCTCGTTGACAAGGAATAGTCAGGGAGTCCCAGCTCATCACAGAGTTCACAATGTCTTTCTCACCAAAAATGACCCTTTAGTCCCTTCCTAATTACAGCAGGAGTTGTCCTTTGAAAGGCAGGTCTTGGGGAATTGTCCCCCAAAAATCATAGCAACGGATGTTCAATTTTCTCCAATCCTTTGGAAATGTGACTGTGGCCCTACACCTTCCCATTTCCACTTCCCACTGTTCTGCTCCATGGTTTTCTCATGGATCTCCTCACCTCCTCATCCCTGAGGGTGTAGGTGAGGGTTCCAGCATGTGTGTGATGACTGAGGAGAACACGGCCACGCTCTTGTCCTCCAACAGGTCTCTGGACGGGCGGGTGTCGATGAACATCCATGGCCCGAAGAACGGGATCGCCCCGGTGATGTGGGACCCACGGGTGGAGAGGGCCTTGTGTCACCCCACGGGTGTTTGACCTCTCCAGGAAAGCAGGATGACAACCTGGGGCAAGACCAGAATGGTGAAAGGGCTCAGAGTCATCACCGCACTGTTGGCACCGCGGCGCAGCTGTCGGCACGGGATGGGTGGAGTGAAGGGTGGGACACACAGGAATAGTGGCCAGCTGTGTTTGGGCACAGAACGGGTGGTGAGTGGTCAGGAGGACCTGCAGGGGGGAGAGAAAGAAGCCCCCAACCCACAAGCCCATGAAGGAGATGGTTTTGCTTCCCAGCAGGAGGGTGGTGATCGTTCTGGGAGCTGTGGCGGAGGAGTCGCGGGTGTCGGCGAGGGACAGGGGGCAGAGGAAGGAGCACATGGGGGGGTTGAGGCGCTGGCTGCTGATGGCAGTGATCACTGCGAGCACATTTCCTGCCACAGTCCTCAGACAGAAAGCCAGAAAGAGCACAAAATATACTTTCTGCACCGCTTGGTTCTCTGAGAGGCCGCACAGGATGAATTCCTTCATGCTGCTGGTGCTCTATTAGGACAGAAAGCAGAATTTATATAAATTTATAAAGATGTCCTAAGTAAGAGACATCTTTACTCCAACACTTCTCTCCAGGCACTGCCCTAATAACTACCCAAGGAACATTTTTAGCTCCCCATCCACTGATGTGCATTCATTGGTGAATAGTCAGTGCAGGGCCTGGAAACGTGGATAAATAAAGGCAAAATGATTCATCAGGTGTTTTAGTTACTAAAAATTAATTCTTGATCAGAAGTGCTTTCACACCAAATATATATATTTAAGATTAGAATTAAGTTTATCAAGTAGTATGTTGTTGTTGTTGTGGGTTTTGTCCTTCCCCCTCTGCACATTTAATTTTCCTTGCATGACACTTCAAGCATCGAGTCCCAGAATCCTGGAATGGTTTGGGTTGGAAGCGACCCCCAAGCCCATCTAGTTCCAGCCCCTCTGCCATGGGCAGGGCTGCCACTCTTCTGGAATTGAGTCCATCATATCCAGGCTTTTGTTTTATGATTTAAAATTACGACAAAATCGGAAACTCCTGTGCAGGCAAAAAGCTGCTCAAGCATCCACAGGAAATGCTGATGTGGAGAAAAGCCCAAATTGCTCTCAAACCCACAAAGTGAAGCCTAGAGAGGAAGTTGGGAAAGTTTGGGGCTTCTCCTGTGCTTACAGCTGTACTGTCAGGAGGTGAAGGATCCTCAGGAAAGGGGGTAAAATTTGTATGTCTTACCTCTGAAAGTGTCTTTTCAGGGACAGACCAGAGGTACATGAAATAATACAATCAACTGCACTATGAAATACTTACAATGTGGAATGTTATAATTTCAAGAAAGGATGAGAAATAACAACACTTTATTGGAAGTGTTTTGCCCTAAAATTTCAGGGAAACAGAATTAAAAAACCTGGTTTGGGAATGCAGAATGGGCTCTGTAGGTGGTTCTGCCCAAAGAGAGACAGAGACAGTTCAGTGAAAATCTCTGTTTGTGTTTTTACGTTTGTTGAAGAAGAAGCTGGTGAGGGGGGGAAGAGGAAAGGAAATCAGGAAAGGAAAGAGAAGAGGAAAGGAAGGGAAAGGAAAGGATCCAGGGAACCTGCAAAAGTTACCTTCTCTGTCTTTGGAGATCAAATTATTTATGTAAGGGCTGTGAGATTTTATCTCCTCAACACCTGCTCTTCCTGGTAGGAATGAGTTAGAGCCCACTCTTCAAAGAACCAGAACAGCTTCTGGAAAGCTTCCAACACTTCCTTAGGAGGTGCTTTTGCTTTTATAATCTCAGTTGGTTTAATTTCTTGCTTTCCTGTATCACCAGGTGCATCTTGGTGTTTCCTGCCCACCAGAGCTGGTTTGGAGGCTGCTTGGAGATGGGTGGGCACAGAGGGGCACACACAGCCCAGCAAGCAGGGGCAAGGCTGAGAAAAAAACTATGTAAGTAGCACTTTCCAACCATCTCCAAGGAAATCTCCCACATCAAGGGCTTAATTCTCTGTTTATGTAGAACTCCTGCACCCTCTCCAAGGAAATCTCTCCTCTCAGGGTCTCTGGGGCTGCAGGAGGAAGGTGTGAAGACTCGATGAAAGGAAGGTGGGAAAGAAGATGAATTAATCCTGTCTTGTCAGGGGAGGTTTAGACGAGACATTGTGAAGAATTTCTTCCCTGACAGGGTGACCAAGCCCTGGAAAAGGTTACCCAGGGCAGTGGTGGCCTCACCATCCCTGGAGGGATTTAAAATGTGTGGATGGGGCACCTAGGGCTGTGGTTTAGTGGTGGCCTTGGCAGTGCTGGGGGAATGGTTGGACTTGATGATCTTAGAGGGCTTTTCCAACCTGAATGATTCCTTGAAATAACAGCCGATGGATGAGCTGAAGATTAAACTGGACAAGCATGGGATGTGACCTAATCCAGTTAACAGTTCCCAGAATCCAGCAGGAAACCAGGAGTTGTGGTTTTTCTGAGTCTGGAGGCCCACTGGATTCACTGCTTTGTCTTTATAGTTTTGGGAGAAACAAAAGAGGAGTTTTCAATATTTTTTTTATTCCAAAAAGAATAAAACATGAAGCACAAATTGTGACAGATAAAATTTTAAAAAATCAGAGATTTCTAGTAGTAAGTAAGTAGCAAGGAGAGAGGCAGAAGATGGCCTGGGTTACCTCTTGATGACCCTCCAAGTCCTAATTTTACATGAAATTTCGTCACTGGCAGCCAAGTGAATAAACCTCTTGCAAGAACTTGCACGTTTCAGCGAAAGTCAGTGAATTACAGAGTAAGGGAAAAAAAAGTCCCCATTTTAAAAATTGAGAAACTGAGGGAGGGGAGGACGTCAGCTCTTGTACATCTGTGAAAGTCAGCTGAGTCGAGCCTTTGCAAGTTCAGGCTCTCCTATGGAAAGGAATGGATCTCTCCAGGAACTGATTGCCCTGATCAATTAAAGGGAATGGCTTTAAACTGAAAAAGGGTGGGTTTAGATGGGATATTACAAAGGAATTCCTCCCTGTGAGGGTGGTGAGGACCTGGCACAGATTGCCAGTGGAAGAGTTCAAGACCAGGTTGGAGCAACCTGGTCTGCTGGAAGATGTCCCTGCCTATGGAAGAGGGTTGGAATTCAATGGTCTTTAAGGTCCTTTCCAACCCAAACCATTCCAGGCTTCAATGAACTTATGCGTCACTTAAACTCCTCACTGCTGCCAAGTTTACTGTGTATCTTTAACTTTTGACTTAAGGGCATCAATAAATAGTTTCATCCACTGCCCATTCCTTTGTTTTGGCAACATATCTTGAAGTTTAGAATGGCCCAATAAAGACCAAGGTGATGTGACCATCTCCTGACACAGAATGCCAGTGATCCATGCAGGGAAGAGAGAAATCCTCAAATGAATGAGGAGATGAAACACTGCTCAGGGTGAAAATAGTCTTTGAATTTAAAGATCATTTTCCACTGCAGTCATGGCCAGGTTAATAAGGGCTACCAGTAACAACTGTAGGAAGTAGCATTGGGTAAGAAAGGAAAAATGGTCTAACAGTCTTTGGGAAAGGAAGAGGAAGATGAACAAATATGTATCTGATCTGCTAAGCAAATTTGGGATGGATCTGCCCATTTCTGTACCCACTGACACACATGGCAATAATGTGGCTGGTGTCACACTCCACTCCCTTTGTTTCCCTGGCTGGATGGACCAGCAGAAGTGCTGAATGCACAAGTTGAAATCAAGAGTTGTGAAATAGATCCCTGTAAGGACACACGTGGTGCCAGGAAAGGAGCAAGTGTGTTCTGACTTTTCACTCCACTTCCTCTGGCACATGGATCTGGACACTGTGGTGGAGATCCTCATGGATGTGGAGCATGCAGGGTGGGAAGAGGACTGGGGTGTTGTGAGTGGGTGGTGAATTTTGTGTGAGGAAGAGCCGTGAGTTTGACAGTGAGCAGGATGGGGCTGAGGTGCTGTTTGAGGGGGAAGTTGTGAAACTGGAAGTGAAAGGCTGGAGGTTTTCTTGAGGGGTTTTGTGAAATCAGAATGGCCCAAGGTGTGATAAAGGATTGTGCTGAGAGACTGAAGTGGCAGGTGGGGTGTGGACTTGCACTGAAAAAGCTCCTGACACCAGAATTACTAAGAGCCATGATCTGGTAAAGGGACTGGAGTTGGACCAAGGGTTGGACTTGATGATCTCAGAGGTCTTTTCCAACCCAGTCCATTCTATGATTCTGTGATTAGGTACTGAAGGCAGCACAAGCAGAGATTGGGAATTTGTAGCTGCTGAGGTGTGAAATTAGAGTGGACCCTCCTCCAGGGCAGGCTGGATGAAGCAATAGGGACTAAATAGGGAACTGAATTTTGTTGGGAGAGGCTGTGGGTCAGGAGGGGACAGCGTGGTGATGGGTGTGCTGTGGTTGGGCAGGGACAATAAGGAATAAAGAGCTGTGTTGGGGAGGTTGTGAAACCATCAGCAAGGATGTTGTGGGAGAGGACTGACAAAGGCGGGAGGGCTCTGCAGAGGGATCTGGAGAGACTGGAGAGATGGGCTGATTGCAATGGGATGGAGTTCAACAAGGCCAAGTGCAGGTCCTGCCCTTTGGCCACCCCAACCCCTGCAGCGCTCCAGGCTGGGCACAGAGTGGCTGGAGAGCAGCCAGGCAGAGGGACCTGGGGGGACTGAGGGACAGGAAGCTCAACAGGAGCCACCAGTGTGCCCAGGTGGCCAAGAAGGCCAAGGGGATCCTGGCCTGGATCCAAACTAGCGTGGCCAGCAGGCCCAGGGCAGTGACCCTTCCCCTGGACTCTGCCTTGGGGAGGCCACACCTTGAGTGTTGTGTTCAGTTCTGGGCCCCTCAGCTCAGGAAAGAGATTGAGGGGCTGGAGCGGGGCCAGAGAAGAGCAACGAGGCTGGAGAAGGGACTGGAACACAAGTGCTGTGGGGAGAGGCTGAGGGAGCTGGGGGTGTTTAGCCTGGAGAAGAGGAGGCTCAGAGGTGACCTCAGCACTGTCTGGAACTGCCTGAAGGGAAGTTCTGGCCAGGTGGGGGTTGGTCTCTTCTCCCAGGCACTCAGCAATAGGACAGGGGGGCTCAAGCTCTGCCAGGGGAAATTGGAGTTGGAGATCAGAAGGAAATTCTTTGCAGAGAGAGTGCTCAGGGATTGGAATGGGCTGCCCAGAGAGGGGGTGGATTCCCCATCCCTGGAGGTTTTTCAGCTGAGCTTGGCCGTGGCACTGAGTGCCATGATCTGGTAAAGGGACTGGAGTTGGACCAAGGGTTGGACTCGATGATCTTGGAGGGCTTTTCCAACCCAATCCATTCTGTGATTCTATGATTCTATGTCTCTGTGTGACCCCGAGCAGCAGGAAAGCATCATCTTCAGGGGCTGTGAAACCAGAGCATGCCAGGGACACAGGCAGGGAACACCATCAGTGCAGAGGGCAAGGAGTAGGTTTGTATGGACAAAACTGGCTGAAGAAGGGAGAACCAGTGAAAACAAAATGTTCTTCTGCAATGAGGGGGAAGGGGAAGTGGTTCAGTTACCACACCCCCGATATCCCCCCCCAGAGTGATTGGCTGGTGGGTGTCACGCTGGCTTTTTAAACAGTGCCTGATTAGCCCATCTTTGCAAGACTGAGACAAGGACCTTGTGGGGACCCCATGCCACGGAACGCAGGTCCCAGTATTGCCCAGCACACCTACACCTGGCAGCTGCTGCAAAGAAGGTGCTGAAATTCCAAGGAATCCACAAGAAGGTGAGAAATTCCTGGATGGATCTTGCCATTGTACTCTAATGCTTTCTGTCAGGCTATTGGGGAAAGGGTGAGGGCAAGGGAGGAGAAACAATGGAGGAAAGAAGACCATTTATTTCCTTCTCCTGCTGGTTAGAAATTTGCTGTAGGTCAGAAACTGTCCCAGTCATTTTCAAAGGTAAGAAGAGCTTCACTTTTCTATGAACAAGTCTATGGAATTGCTCTAAATACTCCTCAGTAATATAAAATGTTGTTATTTAGACACCTGGCATTACAGCAGCATAACCTTCTGCCCATAGACTAAGTGGTCACAGGGTTCTTCAGGGTGACATTTACCACAAGAACTACAGGCAGGTTTTGCAGGCAAACCACAGGGAAGGTGGTTAATCCCAAGAGAGAAAAAGGCCACCTGGACTCAGACTGCTGCTGTGTGAGGAGAGCTTTCACTAATTAGTTTTATTAAGGAAGTAGATTCCTGTCTTGAAAGTGTCTTAGAGACAAGAATTCAGTCTTTCCAAGGGAATACAATGACACTCAAATGTTCATGACCTCTCCAAATGGACTGGAAACTTGCTTCATATTTACACAGATTATCTCGTGGCAGAGAGAGCAGTACCTCGGGTCTTCTGAAGACCAGGAAACCACTTTACCCACTCTCTTCCTCTGTCCATGCAGCAGAGTTGCTGCACAGAGTTTGATGCTGCTTCAGCTCATTTGTGCTGTGAACCAAAATCTCATAATTTGTGGCCACCTCAGAAGCAGGTGGTGAGGGAGGAACAGCCACAGGGCTGGTACCTGAAGCCTTAAGGTTAGACTTGAGGTCCTGTAAGAGCTGAGGGTGGGATCACCCACCACTGTCTAAGGGTGTGGTGCAATGCCAGAAGTTCCTGCTTTCAGTCAACCCTAAAGGAAATCATGGAATGGTTTGGGTTGGAAGGGACCTTAAAGATCACTGAATTCCAGCCCCCTGCCATGGTTAGGGGCACCTTCCACTGGAAGCACCATCCAAGCTGGCTTTGAAATTCCCTGCATCCCATACATTTCTCTTGCCTCTGTGCATGTGGAACTGTGGCCATCGTGCCTGGAGTGGTGGGATGAAGCAATAATGATTCAACCTGTCACGTGTTGAGTGTTTTTGGAAGTCTATCTCCATGTGTTTTGCAAAGAGAACAGAGGATTTATGCTGGTTAGATGGTTCCCAGTGATATGGTTCCCAGTAAACCCTCTGTTAGTTTGTTCCGCTCTCCTTTTTAACCCGTCTCTCATGACGTTCCTCTGCCTACCCTGTCCAACTTAGCAGCTGATTGAAAGTAAGAAAAAGAATCACAGTATTTGTTCTTATCAGACCAAAAAAAAAAAAAAAGAAAAAAGGTGTTAAATCTATTTTTGTACTTCTTTTTTACCAGGGGTCTCATTCAGATCTCAGTACCATGGGGGAGGAAACAGGGAACTGAGTGAAATAATTATCAGCTCCATAAGTCCAATGTTCTGTGAGGATGAGCTATTTTGTGGTTTCTTACATGTGGTTCTTAGTTTCTGAGGAAACTATCCGTACGTAGGACCCAGGAGAACAAACCAACCACATTAAGTGGCACTTCATTAAAACAGACATCAGTCATCAATATGAAAACCTACGAGCTTTTTATAGAATTTATTCTTTTCATAGAATCATAGAATCACAGAGGGGTTTGGGTTGGAAGGGACCTTAAAGCTCATCCAGTTCCAAGCCCCTGCCATGGTCAGGGACACCTTCCACTAGACCAGGTACTTCCTACCATGTTTTCTGGGCATACACATAGGACAAAATTCAATCAGTTTTATACTAATTAGATGTGTATGCTGGTTCCCTGGAACCTTCACACACTTCTGACGAGATTTTTGTCACACCTAATCCTGTATTCATGGGACAATTATCCCAGAGTTGTTAGCACTGAGTTCTGCTCCACTTTAAACTGACATTGGGTGGGTTCAGATGGGCTATTGGGAAGAAATTATTCCTTGTGAGGATGGTGAGGCCTTGGCACAGGTTGCCCAGAGAAGTTGAGACTACCCCATCCCTGGAAGTGTCCAAGGCCAGGCTGGATGGGGCTTGGAGCAACCTGGGATAGTGGAAGGTGTCCCTGCCCATGGCAGGGGCTGGAACTGGATGAGCTTTAAGGTCACTTCCAACCCAAACTATTCCAGGATTCTATGAAATCAAGTGCTGGCTACAAAGACCTGGAACAAACTGAAGAACCCCAATAGGTCACCATGATTGAAAGTCACCGTGGAATTACGATCTCTCCCCTCTCTGCTTCCAGGTGTGTCTGGAATCACCCATTATGAATTCCTCAGCCACACCAATCTTCCTTCCAACCACAACCACTCAGGCCCTTGGGACTAACCAGAGTGGAGCTGTGGGACAACGGGAGCCATCCTATGCTGTCCTCAAGTTCATGGAGAGCTTCTGCCTCATCAGCTCTGCCTGTGGGATGGTGGGGAATGCCCTGGTCCTGTGGTACCTGGGCTTCCGCATCCGCAGGAACCACTTCACTGTGTACATCCTGAACTTGGCGGCCGCCGACTTCGGGTACCTGCTCTGCATCGCCATCGAGACCATCCAGTACCTGATGCAGTTCAATGTGGGGGTGCAGTTTGGGATATTCCTCTTCCTGGATCTCTCCATGTACGGGACAGGCTTGTACCTGCTGACAGCCATCAGCATCGAGCGGTGCCTGTCTGTGCTCTCTCCAATCTGGTGCCGGACCCACCGCCCCAAACATTTGTCTGCCGTCATCTCCGGCCTGCTCTGGGCTCTGTCCGTGCTGCTGAACCTGCTGGGGTATGTTCTGTGCACCGTCCGCCCCTCTCCCAGGGTCTGCCACAGCCTGCTCATCACCATCGGGACCTTGGACTTCCTCATCTGTGCTCCCCTCATGCTGCTCTTCAGCCTCACCCTCTTCCTCCGGGTCAAGTGCAGCTCCCAGCACCTCCAGACGGGTCGACTCTTCATCATCATCATGCTCACCGTCCTCCTCTTCCTCATCTTCGCCGTGCCCCTCAGCATTCTCATCCTCTTGGACTTCCTGGGGTACAAATTCCTCTACTCCCCGGAGATTGGCTTCGTGCTGTCCTGCGTCAACAGCACACTCAACCCCGTCATTTACTTCCTGGTGGGAAGCTACAGGGACCGGAGATTCAAGCTCACCCTCAGGCTGGCATTCCAGAGAGCCTTTGAAGAGTCAGCAGAAGGCAAAGACGAGCGAGAAACCAAGGACTCAGTAACTATGTCCTCCTAAAAACCTGCTCTATAGACAAGGGTTGGCAGACCTGAAGAACTCCGGGGTACTGGGAAAGGTTCATCTCACCTTTGGTATCCTCACTGTACATACTTTAGCTGATTATTTTGAGTTCCTCCTGTGGTTGGTGAAAACATGCAGGGACCTGGACCACAGAATTTACCTGACCTGTATTGGGACCACATTAAAAGTGCCTGTTTCTTTTCAGAGACTATTAAATAATATTATTTTGATAAGGGGAAATGTCTTGGTGTCTGAATTTCATTGGAGTGATTCCATTCAGAATTTACTCTTTGCTCAATAAATCCCTGGCATTCATAAATTCCTAAATTCTCAGTCACTTTTCACTGGGATCTCAGAAGATGAGATGGCAACCAGCTCTCCTCCTGTTGAAATCAGACATAAAATTCCTGGAAGGAGAGTCTGTTTAGCCCACCTAATATTAAATACCCCTATCTGGGCACAGATATTTTTTCTGTTCATTTGCCTTTCTTTTTAATTTTGAAAAGCACCTCTTATAAAAACCCAGTGATTCACTCTAATGCCTGTTGATGCTTTGTCTTCCTGTTTAGAGTTCCTGAAAGCTGAAATTTGAGTATCATTTCTACTGTTCTTTAATTTTTAATGCTTTTTTTCTCTAATGTACATACAGCGGATTCAGAATTTGTCCCTTTGGGGTTTCTTGAGACCTTTCACAAAGAGGCTGTTTTTACATCACCTTAGAATGAAGAAGGAATCAGCCCTTGAAGTTCAATTTCTTCTGAACACAGGCCAAATTTTAGATCACTGACTTCTAATCTTCTCTGGGTAGAGGAAATGACTAATGGAAAGAAACTTTGGAAGGTAAACAGGATGGAAAATATCCTTATTTATTGACAGATATTCCTGGTTTATATAGATTGTTTCTCTGCTGTAGTTATATTATTATTAGCACCCACTTAATTATTTTGGGGTTTTATTCTCTGTTATTAACTGAATAATTTAATGAATATTTGGCAACATGATTTTCTCCACCTTGTTATCTAAGTCCATTATGCCTCTTCTGGAGCTTCCTTAGGATATGTTTCCATCATAGCTGTGCTTGGCATTAGGGAGGGATCTGAGAAGAACCAGGAATCCTTGTGGCAAAAGAAGTAGGAGAGAAACTAAGACCTGAGAAACTGTCAAATACAGAACTAAATACAAGGCAAACTGTAATGAAAATAAACAAAGGGTAAAATGGGGAGAGAAAA
>JAJPCS010016897.1:0-18942 GCA_021164005.1 Willisornis vidua nigrigula | reverse complement strand
CTAATTCCATCCTTAATATCCATCCCTAATTCCATCCCTAATTCCACCCCTAATTCCAGCCCCAATCCCTATTCCCAATTCCCATCCCAACCCTCTCCTTCCCACCATTCCCTTGGCTGACCCCGGAATATTCTGGATCTTCACCAGGACTGGAAATCAGGGAAAGGCCATTTTTCCAGAGGATCCTTGGAATCCTTGGATATCAACACAACTCTCAGGGAATCCAGGAAAGGCTTTTTTTCCAGAGAATCCTTGGAATCCTTGGACACTGCCACAGCTCCCATGGAATCCAGGAGCACTTGGACAACATTCCCAACCCCACGGTGGCATTTTGGGATCCTCCTTGAACCACGAGTTGGCTCCACAACCTTCTCCAAGTCATTCCATGATTCCAGAATCCCAGGAATGTCCAACCCTTGGATTGGATGATCCCATCCCATCCCACCTCACCTCTACATCTGTCCCATGTGGTTGGAAGCGTCTCCCATTCCAGGGTGAGGCCCGGCCAGGGAGAGCGGGGGCGGATCCGAGGAAACCTTCTCTTCTTCCCTCCTCTTCAGACACGCGGCCTTGGGGTTCAGGTTCCTCTCTGTGGGGGCAGAGATTCCTCAGGGACCAATTCCTAATTCCTGAGGTTGGGAAAGCCCCCTGAGATCCCACAACTCAGACTTCCCAAATTCCTGAGCTTGGAAAAGCCCTCAGAGATCCCAGGATTCAGGCACTCCCAAATCCTAAATTCCTGGGCTTGGAAAAGCCATTGGAGATCCCAAATCTCCGACATTCCCAAATTACTGAGCTTGGAAAAGCCCCCTGAGATCCCAAATCTCTGACATTCCCACCTGGACCGACCCCACCTTGACTGACCCCATGAGGTCTGACCCCACCAGAACTGACCCCACCACTGACCCCACCAGAACTGACCCCATCACTGACCCCACCAGAACTGACCCCACCACTGACCCCACCAGAACTGACCCCATCACTGACCCCACCACTGACCCCACCAGAACTGACCCCACCACTGACCCCACTAGAACTGACCCCATCACTGACCCCACCACTGACCCCACCAGAACCGACCCCACCACTGACCCCACCTTGACTGACCCCACCTTGACCAACCCCACCTTGACTGACCCCACCACTGACCTCGGACCTGCTGCTCCAGGCTGAGGATGACGGCCACGGCCTGGTGCAGGATGAGCAGCTTGGTCTGGGGTTTGTCACTCTTGAGGTGCAGCTGCACCATCCGGCCCAGCTCCTTGAAGGCCTCGTTGATGTCGCGCACGCGCAGCCGCTCCCGGGCGTTGTTGGCCATGCGGCGTTCCTTCTCCCGCTCCGCCTTCTGCTCCGGCGTCAGGTCCTCGTCGTCGTTATTGCTGGGGACACCAGGAACAGGGCCACTGTCCAATGGCAGCCCAGGGGACAAGGACAACAAAGCCCAGAAGCTTCTGAGGAGCCACTGAGAAGTTCCTGAGAAGCTCCTGAGGAGCCACTAGTTGGTCTTCCCCAAGGATCCCTGAGGAGCCACTGGTTGGTCCTCACCCAACAAAGCCCAGAAGCTCCTGAGGAGCCACTGCTTGGTCCTCACCCAACAAAGCCCAGAAGCTCCTGAGGAGCCACTGCTTGGTCCTTACCCAACGGTCTCCCAGGGAAATCCCACCCAGAGGATTCCTGGGGACACCAGAGGCCACGGGGCCACTGTCCAATGGCAGCCCAGGGGACAAGGACAACAGAGCCCAGAAGCTCCTGAGGAGCCACTGAGAAGCTCCTGAGAAGCTCCTGAGGAGCTGTTGGGTTGGTCCTCACCCAACGATCCCAGAAGCTCCTGAAGAGCAACTGGTTGACCACCAAAGACTCAAAACCTTCAGAATGCAAAGACCAGGAATGACCAAAACCCTCCTGAGATGCCATCAAAGCCAACCCAGTTTGGGAGGAGTGACCACCAACCCAACTGGGCAAAGTCAACACCTCAGTGGCCCAATTTGAGACCAAGAACCACCAAAGACTCCAAACTTTGGGAGTGCAAAGATGAGGAATGGCCAAAACCCTCCTGAGATCCCACCAAAGCCAACCCAACATCATCCCAGTTTGGGAGGAGTGACCACCAGCCCAACTGGGCAAAGTCAACACCTCAGTGGCCGAGTTTGGGACAAAGAACCACCAAAGATTCCAAACTTTGGGAATGCAAAGATGGGAAATGACCAAAACCCTCCTGAGATCCCACCAAAGCCAACCCAGTTTGGGAGGAGTGACCACCAACCCAGCTGGCTGAAGGAACATCTCAGAGAACCAATTTGGGTCCAAAACCCACCAAAGACTCCAAACTTTGGGAATGCAAAGACCAGAAATGACCAAAACCCTCCTGAGATCCCACCAAAGCCAACCCAGTTTGGGAGGAGTGACCACCAGCCCAACTGGCTGAAGGAACATCTCAATGACCCAATTTGGGACCAAGAACCACCAAAGACTCCAAACCTTCAGAATACAAAGACCAGGAATGACCAAAACCCTCCTGAGATGCCACCAAAGCCAACCCAATTTGGGAGGAGGGACCACCAGCCCAACTGGCTGAAGGAACATCTCAGTGGCCCAATTTGGATCCAAGAACTGCCCCAACCACCAAAGACTCCAAATCTTCAGGATGCATAGACCGAGAATGACCAAAACCCTCCTGAGATCCCACCAAAGCCAACCCAATTTGGGAGGAGCGACCACCAACCCAGCTGGGTGAAGGAACATTTCAGTGTCCCAGTTTGGGCCCAAGAACCACCAAAGACTCCAGACTTTGGGAATGCAAAGATGGGGAATGACCAAAACCCTCCTGAGATCCCTCCAAAGCCAACCCAACATCATCCCAATTTGGGAGGAGTGACCATCAGCCCAAGTGGCTGAAGCCACCACCTCAGTGGCCCAATTTGGGGCTGGGTGGGATGGAGAGGACACCCCAGGGTGGGACAGGACCTCCCATTCCCATTCCCACACCCGCCCCGTTCACTTCATCGAAATCCACGCGGGAATTAAATGAAGCGACCCGGTGGCTCCCGTTACCTAGATCTTGACCTAGTAATGGATTTGATCTCCTTCTTGTCCTCCTCCAGCTTCTTCTCCTCAGCAGACTTGGAATCCTGAAGGTTCTCGTCGGCCTCGTCGTCGGATTTGATCTCGGAGCTGCCCGAGGAGACGCTCTGGCCTTGCAGCGCTGTGGGGAGGCCTAAGGAGGGGACAACAGGGAGGGGTCACACCAGGTGGGTGGGGATGGAAAGGGGTCATCTCCTTCTAAAGACCTGCCATGGGACACATCCCACCAGCCCAGGTTGCTCCAGGTTGGATGGTTTGGGTTGGAAGGGATTTCATGGATCATCTCACTCCAATCTCCTTTCCAGAAGCACCTCCCACTATTCCAGGTGCTCAACCAACCTGGACCTTCTAGGTTGGAAGGGACTTTATGGATCATGTCATTCCAAATATGGTCAGGGACACCTCCCACTAGTCCAAGTCCATCTCCAACCTGGACCTTCTGGTTTGGAAGGGATTTCATGGATCATCTTAGTCCAATCTCCTTTCCAGGAGCATCTCCCACTGTCTGAGATCCTCACCCAACCTGGACCTTCTGGGTTGGAAGGGATTTCATGGATCATCTCCTTCCATTTATGGTCAGGGACACCTTCCACCAGTCCAAGTCTTTGCCCAATGTGTCCAGGTTGGGTTGGAAGGGATTTCATGGATCATCTCCTTCCAAACATGGGCAAGGACACCTCCCACCAGCTCAAGTCCATGTCCAACCTGGACCTCTGGGTTGGAAGGGATTTCATGGATCATCTCACTCCAAACCCCTTTCCAGGAGCATCTCCCACTATTCTTCATCATTCCAAGGTCAAACTCATCCAGGTGAGGGATCTCAGGGGGGGTCAGCTCCAAGACCACCCCCCCAATTCCAGGATCTTGGACAGCTAGGAGGGCTGAGGGGACACCCAGGAGGGCTGATGGGACACCAGGATGGGTCAGAAGAGATTTGAAGGATCATCTCATTCCATGGACAGGAGACAAATTCCATTGGTCTACATCCATCCCAGATCATTCCATGACCAAATCCATCCAGGTGAGGGACCTCAGGTGGGTTCTCCTCCAACATCACCCCCAATTCCAGGATCTTGGAAAACCAGGAGACCCCTTGGACACCCAGAGGGTTGATGGGACACTGGGATGGGTCCCACCAGGATCTACTCACCCCTGTAGGGATCCTGGGGTGGGTTCAGATCTGGGGACGTCGCCGATTGGACGGGCAGCTGCGGGACGGGCACCTGGCCGGGCACCAGCGTGTGCCCCCCACGGAGGGTGACAGCATCGTCCCGGTGTGTGCCCACCTGGGGGAGATACGAGGGGCTCAGGAATGGCCTTGGAATGCCCCATGCCCACCTCGTGCCCACTCACCATCAGGGAGTGGTGGTTGACACCACTGTGTGCCCCCATGCCCACCCCATGCCTGGTTGGCACTGTTATGTGCCCCATGCCCACCTCGTGCCTGCTCACCATCAAGGAGTGCCGGCTGACACCACTGTGTGCCCCATTCCCATGGCACCGTTCTGTGCTCCATGCCCACCCCATGCCCACCCTGTGCCCCCTCACCATCAGGGAATGCTGGTTGGCACCGTTATGTGCCCTGTGCCCACCCCATGCCCACTCACCATAAGGGAGGGCCAGTTGGCACTGTTGTGTGCCGCATGCCCACTCCGTGCCCACCCCGTGCCCACCCCATGCCCATTCACCATCAGGGAGTGCCGGTTGGCAAGCAGCCCACTGCCATTGGCACTATTGTGTGCCCCACGCTCACCCCATGCCCACTTTGTGCCCACCCCATGCCCGCTCACCATCAGGGAGTGGTGGTTGGCACCCCTGTGTGCCCCATGCCCATGGCACCATTCTGTGCCCCATGCTCACCCCATGCCCACCCCATTCCCACGGCACTGTTATGTGCCCATGCCCACCCCGTGCCCACTCCAGGCCCACTCCATGCCCACTCACTATCAGGGAGTGCCGGGTGGCACCTTTATGTCCCCCATGCTCACCCCATGCCCACCCTATGCCCACCACATTCCCATGGCACTGTTATGTTGCCCATGCCCACCCTGTGCCCGCTCACCATCAGGGAGTGCTGACTGGCGAGCAGCCCGCTGCCATTGGCACCATTGTGTGCCCCATGCCCACCCCATGCCACTCACCATGAGGGAGTGCCAGTTGGCACCGTTGTATGCCCCATGCCCACTCCATGCCCACCTCATGCCCGCCCCATGCCACCCCATGCCCACTCACCATCAGGGAGTGCCGGTTGGCGTGCAGCCCGCTGCTATTGGCACCATTGTGTGCCTCCATGCCCACCCCACGCCCACCCCATTCCCATGGCACTATTATGTCTCCCATGGCACTATTATGTCCCCCATGCCCAGCCCGTGCCCACCCGATGCCTACCCCGTGCCCGCCCCATTCCACTCACCATCAGGGAGTGCCGGTTGGCGAGCAGCCCGCTGCCATAGCCGGCGCCCAGCGCGCCCATGGCACCGTTGTGTGCCCCCAGCAGCCCGTGCATGTCGCCGTGGGCGGTGCCCATGGGCGCGGTGCCCACCGCGTGGTTGCGCAGCACGTGGATGGCATCGTCCAACCGCTCCAGCCGGTCCTCGATCCGGCTCTGCTGTGGGGGGAAAGGTGGGCACGGGGTGAGGGGTGCAGTGCCAGGGCGTGGGGTGGCACAGCCTCCCTGCCAGCCCTGCCAACCCTGCCAGCTGGGCATTCCTGACTGTTCTATGGGATGGGGTGGCACCCTTGGGAATGTGGCACCCGCCCCTTGGGAAGGTGACACCCACCCAATGGAATGTGGCACCTACCCCTTGGGAATGTGGCACTTCATGGGAAGGTGGCACCACTTGAGAAGGTGCCACCCATTGGGAAGGTGCCACCCACCCAATGGAATGTGGCACCACTTGGGAATGTGGCACCCACCCAATGGAATGTGGTGCCCACCCCTTGGGAATGTGGCACCCCTTGGGAATGTGCCACCCACCCAATGGAATGTGGCACCTCATGGGAATGTGGCACCACTTGAGAATGTGGCACCACTTGAGGTGTCACCCTTGGGAAGGTGGCACCACTTGAGAAGGTGCCACCCCTTGGGAAGGTGCCACCCACCCTTGGGAAGGTGCCACCCTTGGGAAGGTGCCACCCACTCTTGGGAAGGTGCCACCCTTGGGAAAACTGGCACTGATTTTCATGGGCAAAACAGGTTCGATGATTCCTCATGAGCAAAAAAAAAAATAAAATTTGGTGCCAGGGCAGAATTTGCCCCTTTTGGGACCTTGGGGGGAGTTTGGAGTGAAATCGAAATCAAAGTTGGATTAAAAAATGAGAAGTGGAAATAAAAATTATATTTAAAAAATTAAAATAAAAGAAGAGAATAAAAGAAATAGATTTTGTTGGGGTTTTTCTACGACCCCAAATTGATCCGGGAAGTTCTGGAGAACTTTGAGAGGACAATTCCCAAGTCCTGGAGAACCTCAACAAGACAATTCCCAACTCCTGGAGAACCCCAACGGGACAACTCCCAGCTCCTGGAGAACCTCAACAAGACAATTCCCAACTCCTGGAGAACCTCAATGGGACAATTCCCAGCTCCTGGAGAACCTCAACGGGACAATTCCCAGCTCCTGGAGAACCTCAACGGGACAATTCCCAAGTGCTGGAGAACCTCAACAGGACAATTCTCAACTCCTGGAGAACCTCAACGGGACAATTCCCAAGTGCTGGAGAACCTCAACAAGACACTTCCCAAGTCCCCAAGGGCTGAGTGACCTCAACAGGACAGTTCCCAAGTCCTGGAGAAGATCCCTGACCATCCCCTCCCTCATTCCATGGGGAGAAGATCAACCTTCCTTCTCCTCCTGTGTCCACCAACCTTCCTCCTTCTCCCCTTCTGTGTCCACCACACCTTCATCTCCTTCATTCCATGGGGAGAAGATCCCTGACCACATTCAATGGGGAGAAGGTTCCTGACCATCCTCTCCCTAATTCCATGGGGAGAAGATCCTTGACCGTACCCCATGGGGAGAACCTCAACCTTCCTTCTCCTCCTGTGTCCACCAACCTTCCATCTTCTCCCCACCTGTGTCCACCAACCTTCCATCTTCTTCCCTCCTGTGTCCACCAACCTTCCATCTTCTCCCCTCCTGTGTCCACAAACCTTCCTCCTTCTCCCCACCTGTGTCCACCACACCTTCATCTCCTTCACTCCATGGGGAGAAGATCCCTGACAACATTCCATGGGGAGAAGATCCTTGACCACGTTCCATGGGGAGAAGGTCCCTGGCCATCACCTCCCTCACTCCATGGGGAGATCAACCTTCCTCCTTCCCACCTATGTCCACCAACCTTCCTTCTCCCCTCTTGTGTCCACCACACCTTCTTCTCCTTCATTCCATGGGATGAAGATCCCTGACCACATTCCATGGGGAGAAGATCCCTGACCACCCATCTCTCATTCCATGGGGAGAAGACCAACCTTCCTTCTCCCCTCCTGTGTCCACCACACCTTCATCTCCTTCACTCCATGGGGAGAAGATCCCTGACCACACTCCATGGAGTCCTGTGACCATCCCCTCCCTCATTCCATGGGGAGAAGATCAACCTTTCTCCTTCCCACCTGTGTCCACCAACCTTCCATCTTCTCCCCTCCTGTGTCCACCAACCTTCCACCTTATCCCCACCTTCCTCTCCATCCCTCCCATCCCTTCTCCTCCCTCCTTGGCTGCTCCTCCTCCCTTCCCTTCCCCAGCCAATCCCGCGCCGGGGGTGGGTGGGTGGGTGGGAGGAGCCGGGGGAGGGTCCCAGGAGAAGGTCAGGACCTACCAAGGAGTGCAAAGGACCTTCATAATTGGGAGATGAAGCCGCTTGACCTCCATTCCGAGACCAAACAGCTGTTCCTGCTGACAGTAAAAGGGAGTTACCGGCGGATCTCAGACCCCCCCGTGGCATTCCCGACTTTGGGAATGGCCCAATCCCACCTGGAGCGGCTCAAGGAGGGGGTAGAGGGGGCTTTGATGGTGGTGCCAAGGTGGCATCGCTGCCAGGGAGGGGAGGGTGGGCTGGAATGCCAGGGGGAAGCAAGCGAGGGAAAACGGGCACAACCGGCATTCCCAAATCGTGGAATTCTGCTGGGAAATCATGGAATTCTACTGGGACATCATGGAATTCTACTGGACATCATGAAATTCTGCTGGGACATCATGAGATTCTGATGGGTGGGACATCATGGAATTCTGCTGCTCCATCATGGAATTCTCCTGGGAAATCATGGAATTCTCCTCTTTGGGACATCATGGAATTCTATTGGGCATCATGGAATTCTCCTGGGATATCATGGAATTTGGGTGGGACATCATGGAATTCTCCTGGGTGGGACATCATGGAATTCTCCTGGGGCATCATGGAATTCTCCTGGGGCATCATGGAATCCTGCTGGGATATTGTGGAATTTGGGTGGGATATCATGGAATTCTCTTGGGTGGGAAATCATGGAATTCTACTGGGACATCATGGAATTCTGCTGGGAAATCATGGAATTCTACTGGACATCATGGAATTTGGGTGGGACATCATGGAATTCCACTGAGATATCATGGAATTCTCCTGGGTGGGACATCATGGAGTTCTCCTGGGAAATCATGGAATTCTACTGGGACGTCATGGAATTCTCCTGGGATATCATGGAATTCTGCTGGACATCATGGGATTCTCCTTTTTGGGACATCATGGAATTCTCCTGGGACATCATGGAATTCTATTGGAATATCATGGAATTTTGCTCGGATATCATGGAATTCCACTAGGAAATCATGGAATTCTCCTGGGATATCATGGCATTCTATTGGGACATCATGGAACTCTCCTGGGACATCTGGGAATGGGTTGGGTTGGGAAGGACCTGTGGAGGTCCTCTGGTCCCACCACAAATTCATGGAATGGAACCTTTGGAGATCCTTTGGTCCAATCAGAAGATCTTGGAATGGGTTGGGTTGGAAGGACCTTTAGAGGTCAGTTATTCCAACCACAAACTCATGGAATGGAACCTTTGGAGATCCTTCAACCCAACCCAAGGACACCTCCCACCATCCCAGGTCTCTCCAGGTCTTCTCCAACCCAACCCTGGAGAATTCCATGGATGGAGCAGCTTCTTTGGCCAAAATTCTTTTCTCTCCCTGAGCCCTAAAAAAGGTTCTTCGTGTCCAACTCCTTGGGTTGAATTCCACCCCTCCACCCCCCCCCCCCCCCCCAAAAAAAACCCACCTGGGAATTTCTTCCCAAAAAAAACCATTTCAGGAACTGAAAAAAAATCCCATTTTAGGACCTAAAACAAAATTCCCATTTTAGGAGCTCAAAAAACCCCAATTTAAGGAGATAAATTGGGAATTTCTTCCCAAAAAAACCATTTTAGGAACTCAAAAAACCCCATTTTAAGACCTAAAACAATTCCAATTTTAGGAGCTCAAAAAAACCCAATTTAAGGAGCTGACCTGGGAATTTTTTCCAAAAAAAAACATTTTAGGAGCTCAAAAATAACTATTTTAGGAACAAAAAAAAACCCAATTCAGGAACTCAAAAATAAAACATTTTAGGACCTAAAATAAATCCCATTTTAGGAGTTCAAAAAAACCATTTTAGGAACTCAAAAAAATCCAATTTAGGAGGTCAAAAAATCCCATTTAAATGCTCAAAAAACCCCAATTTAAGGTGATAAATTGGGATTTTTTTCCCAAAAAACCCCCCATTTTAGGAGCTGAACTAAGAATTTCTTCCCTAAAATACCCCTAAATTTTAGGAGCTGACCTGGGAATTCCATCCCAAAAAAACCACTTGGGAATGTCTTCCCAAAAAAACCATTTTAGAAGAAAACTGGGAATTTCTTCCCAAAAAATCCATTTTAGGACCTAAAAAAATCCCATTTTAGGAGCTCAAAAAAACCATTTTAGGAACTCAAAAAAAAAAAAACAAACAACAATTTAAGGAGCCGAACTGGGAATTTTTTCCCCAAAAATCCATTTTAGGAGCTCAAAAAAAACCCCAATTTAAGGAGATAAATTGGGAATTTCTTCCCCCAAAACCCCCATTTTAGAAGCTGAACTAAGAATTTCTTCCCTAAAAAAACCTAAATTTTAGGAGCTGACCTGGGAATTCCATCCCAAAAAAACCCCCGGAGCTGAGGGAGAACCAATCAGGAAAGAGAATCACGATACCTGAGAGAGAAGGGGGAGACCCCACAGGAGTCGAAGGGTTGGATGAAAAGCTGTTGTTGGTGTGATCTGGAGAGTAAATCTTGGAAAAATGACACACAATTAATCCCGAGGGATAAAAAAAAAATGTGGGAATTCTTTTCATTCCTTGAATTTCTTAAAAGAAAAATCCACCAAAAAAAAAAATAAAAAAATCCATCCCGAAAGGGGAAGAGGAAAAAATTCCATGAAGGAAGAGATGGATCAACTTCCCCTTTTTGGGATTGGTTGGAATTTTGGGGGGAATTGTCATGAGAAGTCGAAGGAACCCACAGTGCCCAGAAAAGAAGGGAATTCTGGGAAAAAGGATTTCGGGATTTCGGGATAACGGGAATGTCATCGATGTTCCCGATGTGAGGGGATTATTTCCTGCTTTTCCAGGAAGTGGGAGAAGCTCCAGGGAATCCCCCTCAGGAATTTTGGGAGAGCAGGAATTCTCCTGTTGTTGGATCTTGGGAATTCCCAATCCCGAGGAAAAAACCGGGATGGGCCCGGCAGAGTTTTTTCCCCTACGCTAAAATTCCACTTCCGGCTTTCCCAAATCCCATTTTTTGGAGGGGTTTATCCCGTTTTTTCAGTGACTCCACGTGGGTGACCTGCTGCTCGTCCCCTTATTCCCACATTCCCAATCCCAATTCCCAAAGGAATTCCAAAGGAAAAGTGTCCTTACTGAGGCGAGGGCTTTGCCAAGGGCGTCGCCGGTCTGGGAACTTCCGGCTGCTCCACCTGCTCTGTTGGCTGCAAGGGGAAAACTTCCATGGATTTGGGAGATTCTCCAACTTCTCCTTGACATTCCTGACCTCCTGATGAACATTCCTGACCTCCTGATGAACATTCCCAACCTCCTGCTGAACATTCCTGACCTCCTGCTGGACATTCCCAACCTCCTGATGAACATTCCCAACCTCCTGATGGACATTCCCAATCTCCTGATGGATATTCCCAAAATTCTGATGGACATTCCCAACCTCCTGATGGACATTCCCAAGCTCTTGATGGACATTCCCAAAATTCTGCTTGACATTCCCAACCTCCTGATGGACATTCCCAACCTCCTGATGGACATTCCACCGTCCCAGGTTGCCAATCCCATGTCCAGGTGTCATCCCAACTTCCAGGTTCTCCATCATGGATCGACCCTTTGGAGACCCCAAGAACCTTTTCCTTCCTTCCTTCTACTCAACTTCTCCCAGAACATTCCAGAAGGTTCTCCTGAGTGACTCATCCCATTCCAACCTCATCCCATGGGCTGGGACACCTTCCAGGTTGCTCCAATCCCATCCAACCTGACCATGGATCTTCCCATGGCTCATCCCACGACCTGCGACACCTTCCATGGGTTTGGAACCCAAAACCTCTTGGAGATCTTGGTCCCTTAACCTGTTGGAGCTCCTCCTTCATTCCCAGATCCCAGCCCCATCCCATGGCCAGGTGTCATCCCAACTTCCAGGTTCTCCATCATGGAGTCTCCTTGGAGACTCCAAGAACCTTTTCCTTCATTCCTTCTACTCAACCTCTCCCAGAACATTCCAGAAGTTTCTCCTGAGCTTCTCTACCCTTCTGGGTGGTCTTGGCTGTTCCCCAGGAGATTCCCAACCCAAATCCCGGGATTTGGGGGGACTCACCCAAGATGGAGTCGGTGCCGTTGGCCGGGGGGGTGCAGGACGAGGCGCTGTAGTGGGTGGAGCCGGCGCGGTGGAAGGTGGACATCGGTGGGAGGCTGGAGTTGATGTCGGCTGAGGAGTGGGAGGGGTAACTCTGGGCCAGGAAAACAGGGAATGGTGGGATTAGGGACAACCTGGGATGCTCCTGGGGGTGGGCCAAGGGTGGTGAGAAGGGATGGAAAGGGTTGTCCCATCCCAACACCTTCCACCTTCCAAGGTCACTCCAACTTCTTCACATCATCCAAGATGGCTCCAAACTCCTCCCACCATCCAAACTCCTCCCACCACCCAAGATGGCTCCAAACTCCCCCCACCATCCAAGATGGCTCCAAACTCCTCCCACCATCTAAGGTGCCCCTGGATGCCCCGGGGTGCCCCTGGATGTCCCTGGATCCCCCTGAGTTACCCCTTGGTGCCCTTGGATGCCCCTGGATGTCCCTGGAGATACCCCTGGAGATGCCCCGGGATGCCCCTGGATGTCCCTGAGATACCCCGAGAAGCCCCTGAGATACTCCTGCGTGCCCCTGGATGCCTTTGAGATACGCCTGGAGGCCCCTTGATGCCCCTGAGATACCCCTTGAAGCCCCTGACATGCCCCTGGATGCCTCTGAGATACCCCTGGATGCCCCTGGAGATGCCCCTGAGATACCCCTTGAAGCCCCTGAGATACCTCTGGATGCCCCTGGATGCCCCTGGATGTCCCTTAGATACCACTTGGATGCCCCTGAGATACCACTGGAGATGCCCCTGGAGATGCCCCTGGGTGCCCCCAAAAGCCCCTGGAGATGCTCCTGGATGTCCCTGGATGCCCCTGGGTGCCCCTGGATGCCCCCAGATGCCCCTGGAGATGCCCCTGGATGCCCCTGGGTGCCCCCAGATGCCCCTGGAGATGCCCCTGGGTGCTCACCAGGCGCTCATGGGGGTGGAGGCTGCAGTAGCTGCTGGACTGGGGCAGGTGGGAGGAGTTGCCCAACATTCCTCCATAGCCAGGTTGGCTCATCCCGCTGGAGGAGCTCCAGGGGTCGCTGCCGTGGTGGCCATCTGGAACACACGGGACGTGGGATCCACCATGGGATCCATCATAGGATTATGGGGTCCATCATGGGATCCATCATGAGATCCTGGGATCCGTCATGGACTCATGGGATCCATCATTGAATCCATCGTGGGATCATGGGATCCATCGTGGGGTCATGGGATCCACCATGGGATCCATCGTGGGATCATGCGATCCATCATGGGGTCATGGGATCCATCATGGGGTGAATCATGGGGTCATCGGATGGATAATGGGATCCATAATGGGATCCATCATGGGATTAATAATGGGGGTCATGGGATCAATCGTGGGGCCAACCATGGGATCAATTCTTGGATCAATTATGGGATCAATCATGGGATCAAACATGGGAATGATCATGGGATCAAACATGGGATCGATCATGGGATCAAGGGAGGGGTCATGGGATCAATGATGGGATTAAGGGAATGATGATGGGATCAACCATGAGATTGTGTGACCAATGATGGGGTCATGGGATTAATCATGGGATCCATCATGGGATCTTTGGATTGATGATGGGATCAATCATGGGGTCAATCATTGGATCAATCATGGGATCAATCATGGGATTGCGGGATCATGGGATCAAACATGGGACCAATCATGGGGTCGATCATGGGGTCGATCATGGGGTCATGGGATCGATAATGGGATCGACAGTGGAATCCATCATGGGATTAATAATGGGGTCATGGGATCAATTATTGGATCAACCATGGGATCAATCATGGGAATGATCAGGGGATCAAGGGAACAATCATGAGATCGATCATGGGATCAAGGGAATGGTCATGGGATCAACGATGGGATTAAGGGAATGATGATGGGATCAATCATGAGATTGTGGGATCAATGACGGGGTCATGGAATCAGTCATGGGATCGATAAGGGGATCCATCATGGGATCATTGGATTGATGATGGGATCGATCATGGGGTCAATCACTGGATCAATCATGGGGTCATTGGATCATGGGATCAATCATGGGATTGTGGGATCATGGGATCAAACATGGGATCAAACACGGGATCAATCATGGGGTCATGGGATCAATCATCGGATTGTGGGACCAATATTGGATCAGTCATGGGGTTGATCCTGGGATCAATCATGGGATCATGGGATAACAGGATCAATCATTGGATTGTGGGATAATGGGATCAAACATGGGATCGATAATGGGATCAATCATGGGATTAATGATGGGGGTTTCGGATCATGGGATCAATCGTGGGATCAAATGTGGGATCAATCATGAGATCAATAATGGGATCAATCATGGTATAAATAGTGGAATCAATCATGGGATCAATCATAGGGGCATGGAATAAATCATGGGATCAATTGAGGGATCAATCATGTGATTAACAATGGGGTCATGGGGTCATGGGATCTATTATGGGATCAAACATGGGATTGGTAATGGGATCAATTGTGGGATCATGGGAGCCATCATGGGATCATGGGATCGATCATGGGGTCATGGGATCAATCACGGGAATGGGATCATGGGACAAATAATGGGGTCAATCATGGGGTCAATCATGGGATTATGGGATCCATCATGGGATCGTGGGACCAATGATGGGGTCATGGGATCAATCATGGAATCAAACATGGGATCAGTGATGGGCTCATGGGATCAATCATGGGATAAATGATGGGATCCATCATGGGATCAATAGATCAATGATGGGATGGGATCAATCATGGGATGAATAACAGGATCACGGGATCAATCATGGGATCAATCATGGGATCATGGGATCAATCATGGGATCGATCATGGGATCGATCATGGGATCAATCATGGGATCAATCATGGTATCAATCATGGGATCAATCATGGGATCATGGGATCGATCATGGGATCAATCATGGGATCGATCATGGGATCGATCATGGGATCGATCACGGGAAAACAAGGAATCTTCTGCTTCGCTGATTAATTTATCCCTGATTCCATGTAATCAATGGAAGCAGCCAACTCCAGGAAAAGAAGGAATTCTGTTTAATTGATTAATTAACCCCTGATCCCCACTGCAATTCCATAAAATTCATGGAATCAAAATACGGAATTCTGTTTAATTAATTAATTAATTGATTGCTTTGCCCCTGATAATTCCAGATAATCCATGGGATCAAAATAAGGAATCTTCTGCTTAATTAATTAATTTATCTCTGATTCCCTCTGCAATTCCATGTAATCAATGGAAGCAGGAAATTCCAGGAAAAACAAAGAATTCTGTTTAATTAATTCATTTATTTATCCCTGATTCCCACTGCAATTCCAGATAATCAATGGGATCAAAATAAGGAATTTCTGCTTAACTAATTAGTTTATCCCTGATTCCATTGAAATTCCATAGAAGCAGCAAATTCCAGGAAAAATAAGGAATTCTAGTTAATTAATTAATTGATTAATTAACTAATCCCTGATTCCCACTGCAATTCCAGGAAATTCATGGAATCGGCAAACCCAGGAAAATCAAGAATTCTATTTAATTAATTAATTAATTGATTCCTGATTCCATTGGAATTTCATAAAATTAAAGGAATCAAAATAAGGAATTCTGTTTAATTAATTAATTTATCTCTGATTCCATGGAAATTCCATGGAATCAGCAAACTCAAGAAAATTAAGAATTCTGCTTAATTAATTAATTAATCAATCCCTGATCCCACTGCAATTCCAGGATATCCATGGAAGCAGCAAATTCCAGGGAAAATCAGGAATTCTGTTTAATTAATTAATTTATCCCTGATCCCATTGAAATTCCATAGAATCAGCAAACCCCAGGAAAATTAAGAATTCTGCTTAATTAATTAATTAATCCCTAATTAATTAATTAATCCCTAGGAAATCATGGAAACAGCAGACCCAGAAAAAGTAAAAAAAATTCCCCTTTAAACTCCATGTACTGGGAAATAAACGGAGAAAAATTCCCAAGAAATGATCCCAGAATGGTTGAATTCCATAAAAATGAGATTCCAAGGCATGGGAAAAAAAAACTGGGGAATGTTTTTTCCCCCCTCTTACCTTGCATGAAGAAGGAGGTGGGAAAAGTGCTGGCTGCGGGTTTGGAAGAGGGAAATCCGGGAGAATCCCGATTATAGTCGGCAGTGCTGGCGGAGGGAGCGTAAACCTGCGGTGGAAAATCCCAAAAAATTCCATGTTTTCCATTAAAAAAATCCCTTTCCAGGTTTTCCTGGAATATGAGATTTTTCACTCATAATACACTCCTGGAAGAGCTGGTGGCCCATGGCCTGGACAGGTGTCCCCTCTGCTGGGTCAGGAGCTGGCCCAGAGAGTGCTGGGGAACGGGGCTGTGTCCAGCTGGTCACCAGTGGTGTCCCCAGGGGTCTGTGTTGGGGCCAGTCCTGTTTAATTAACATCTTTAGTGATGATTTAGATGAGGGGATTGAGTCCATCAGCAGCAAATTTGCTGCTGACACCAAGTTGGGAGGGAGTGTCGACCTGCTGGAGGGCAGGAGGGACCTGGAGAGGGATCTGGACAGGCTGGAGGGACCTGGAGAGGGACCTGGACAGGCTGGAGGGATCTGGAGAGGGACCTGGACAGGCTGGAGGGATCTGCAGAGGGACCTGGACAGGCTGGAGGGATCTATAGGGGGTGCATGAGGATCTCTGGGGTGTGTGGGGGTCTGTGAGCATCTCTAGAGGTCTATGGGATTCTATAGGGCTCTGTAGGGGTGTGTGAGGATCTGTGGGGTGTATGGGGGGTCTGTGGGACTCTATAGGGGGTGTGTGAGCATCTCTGGGGGGCTATGGGGGGTCTGTGGGACTCTATAGGGCCCAGGCACTCATCAATAGGACAAGGGGGCACGATGGGCTCAAGCTCTGCCAGGAGAGGTTTGGGTTGGATATAGGAAAAAATCCTTTGCAGAGAGAGTGCTCAGGGATTGGAATGGGCTGCCCAGAGAGGGGGTGGATTCCCCATCCCTGGAGGGTTTTCAGCTGAGCTTGGCCGTGGCACTGAGTGCCATGATCTGGTAAAGGGACTGGAGTTGGACCAAGGGTTGGACTGGATGATCTCGGAGGGCTTTTCCACCCCAATCCATTCTATGATTCTGTGATTCTATGGATGTGGCAGTGAGTGAGAATCCACCACATCTTGATCCGACCCTACTGTGATCACCAGCCCAGGGCACTCGGTGCCCTGGGCTGGTGATCACAGTGGGGTTGGATCAAGGGTTGGTCTGGATGATCTCAGAGGGCTTTTCCAACCCAATCCATTCTATGATTCTGTGATTCTAAAGCAATTCCCGCCCAGCAAAGGGGATTTTTCCTGCTTAAAATGGGAATATTTAATCCAAGTTTGGGATAAAATGGGATTAGGAAATAGATGGGGGAAAATATTCTGGAAAATAAAAAGAGATTGGGAATAAAATATGAAGGGATTGGGAATAAAATATGAAGGGATTGGGAATAATGGGAGGGTTTTTTGGGAGGGGGGAGGGAAGAACGTGGAGGAATTCCAGGAAAAATGGGAATTGTCCCAAAACACACCCAGAGGAAGGATAATAAATCCTTGGAATGTGGAATTCCCAGGGATGAGGAATTCCCAGGGATAATTCCCAGGGATATGGAATTCCAAAGGATGTGGAATTTCCAGGGATAATTCCCAGGGATGTGGAATTCCCAAGGATGAGGAATTCCCAGGGATGTGCAATTCCCAGGAATAATTCCCAGGGATATTCCATAGGGATGTTTAGTTCTCAGGAATGTGGCATTCAATTCCCAGGGATGTGGAATTCCCAGGGAGAATTCCCAGGGATATGAAATTCCATAGAGATGTGCAATAATTCCCAGGGATGAGGAATTCCTGGGGATGTTTTCCCTGTTTCCATCCCATTCCCTGTTTCCCAAATTTATCCTGATTTTTCTAATATGCCCCAAATATCCCTTAAATCCCCAAATTATCCCAATTTTCCAGAAATGCCCCAAATATCTGTCAACTCTAATATCAATATTTCATTAATTGTTAATATTTCCAGCTGCAAAACTCTGATTTAAAAAGATACATTTTGGTGAGGGGTTTTTTTTCGTTTTATTCCCTTTATTTTCCTTTAATTTCATTTTTTCCAAGCTGGGAATGGCTCCAACTTCCCATTTTATTTAGATTATTTTTATTATTTTTATTTATTTTAATTTTTTAAATTTTTATTTTTATTATTTTTATTTTATTTATTTTTATTAATTTTATTTATTTTTATTCATTTTTATTATTTTTATTTATTTTTATTTTTGATTTTGATTTTGATTTTATTCATTTTTATTATTTTTATTTTTTATTTTTATTTTTATTCATTTTTATTCATTTTATTTCTTTTTATTTTTTATTTTTATTTTTATTTTATTTATTTTTATTATTTTTACTTATTTTTTAATTCATTTTTATTTTTATTTATTTTTACTTTTAATTCTTATTTTCCTTTTTATTTTTTACTTATTTATTTTTATTTAATTTTTATTATTTTTAATTTTTAATTTTTATTTAATTTTTATTTATTTTATTCAATTTTATTATTTTTATTTATTTTTATTTTTCTTTGTTTTTTATTATTTTTATTTATTTTTATTTATTTATTTGTAGTTTATTTTTATTTATTTATTTTCATTTATTTATTATTTTCCCATGGGCTGGAATCAAAATCCCGACTAAAATTCCATCCCTTCCCGGGGATATTCCCAATAATCTCCCTGAGAATGGATTTGATTCCCAAAAAACCCTCCCCTGCTGCTTTTCCAGGGAGTCATTCCCAAAAAATCCGGTGCTTTGAGCTCATAATTCCCTTTTTTTTTCCCAGCCCAGTTTTGTGGGATTTAAAGTGGGAATTTTGGAGAATTCCCTTCCCAAGTTTTCCTCCTCTTTGATAA
>JAJPCS010016895.1:0-10371 GCA_021164005.1 Willisornis vidua nigrigula | reverse complement strand
TTGATGTGGGTTTGGGGTCTGAGCTGCTGCAGGTCCCTCTCTCCACCCTGTTGGTGCTTGCAAATACCCAGGGATTCCCTCTGTGTTGTTGCCAGGAGGAGTTTCCAGGGCTCAAAATTAAAGACTTGTGGTTGTGTGGGATTAAGGGCAGCTGGTGGTGGATCTTTGCCAAGAGGGAAGTTTCAGGTGGAATTCTGGGTTCCTGAATCCTTCCAATCTCCACTGGGCTCCTCTGAGGGTGGCTGCAGATGGAGAATTTCCTCTGGGAGCACCAGTTGCTGCTGATCTCGTCAGAGTCGGTGTAGGCACATTGGCCATTGCCCTGGATGCCAAATCTGGAACCCAAGAGCACAGTCAGAGCTCAGGGAAGGATTCCCATTCCCAGAGAGATGAGAGGAGGAGATTCCAGGGCTCCAAATTAAATTTAAATATAAACCAGAGGGACACTCATGGTTGTGTGGGAATAAGGGCAGCCCCAAACCAGCCCCAAACCAGCCTCTCCCTGTGTGTGCACCCACCCACAGCACAGGCTGTGCTGGGGCAGCGGGACCTGCTGGCCCTGCAGAGCTGCCCCATGGGGACACTGCCCTTGTGTGTCACAGGCACCACAGCCTGTCCCTGCCAGCCCTGCCCCCCGTCCCCACCCCGGCTCAGGGACTCCCAGTGGCCCCTGGACAGCAAAGAACCAAAGCCCCGACCCCCAGAGTGCAGCCCTGCCCGTGGGCAAAGGGCCCCCAGGGCTGCCCTGCACAAAGCAACCCCTGCAGAGCTGCCCAGAGACACAACTGGGGACACCACACATGATGCTTTTAGGAAACAGCTCCAGGCTTTGCTTGGCTCTTGGGAGGGCTCATTGTTTTATTCCAAATGTTCAGAGTTCCCCCTTTGGGGGCAGCGTGTCCAACAGGCCACTGTTGTGTTCCATTTGGGCAGAAATATTTCTCCAAGGAATGCAGGTGGCACAGACGGTGCAGAGGGAGCTGCCAAGTCACCCCAGTGCTCAGCCCTGCCCTGACTGGCACCAGCACTGCCCTTTCTCACACAGCTCTGGGGAAAACAAAGGTGTCAGGGTGTAGTTTCTCAACAAGGAACCCTTGAAAAGATCTGTTTAGGACCTGCCAGCAGAGTCACTCAGGAGCAACCAGCACAGGAGTGGGCAGGAACTGTTGGCCAGAGGTCCATCTCAGAGGGGAGGTGGATATTTTAATTTTATTTGACACTACAGAGGCAATTTCTGGGGTGGGCTCTGGAATTTTATTCTGTTTCAAGATCACCAGCAACAGGGCTGTGTTTGAGGGCTGCAAATGAGGCCTGGATGGCCCTGACTCTCCTTGCCTTAGTGCTCAGGGGCTGGTGGGCATTGCAATGTCTGCTGATGGCTCCAGCTGAGACTGAGCACTGAGTTCACTGTCACAAATGCACTGTGGGTGGCACTGATTGAAAGAGGGAATTGCAATTTTACTGATAAAATTCAGGTAGAAAAATGAGAAACGAAATTTATACAGCATAAATTTTTATCAGATCTGTTCCAGAAATGTCTTTGTGCACTGCCTATTTTAGATGTATCTGCTTGTGGTTTCATGGGAGCCTGGAAATGCTGCTCAGCCCATCATTGTCACACCTGCAGCGTCAGGGGCTGCAGGAGTAAAGGGGACCCTGCAGGGAGGCTTCAGATCTGTTCCCTAAATCCCATTCTGAAAGGAGATTGAATGAGGGAGAGCCCAGTGAGTTCTCAGTGAGAGACAGGCAGCTGCCAGCAGGTCCCACCAGCACACTGGATTTACACCATCTGGTCTCTGCTGGGGGGTCCCTCTGGGCTCTGACCCTGCCCCAGACCCCTCTCCCAGCCCCTCGCTGGCCCAGAGGAGACACTGCCCGTGCTGGGATGCTCAGGGAGCACTGGGCTCTTGCCAGTGGCTTCCCTGCCCAGCCAAGCAGGGCTGCCTGAGCTTCTCATCCATCACCAGCCCCGAGTCCTTCTCCTCTTTGGGGCTGCTCTCAATCCATTCTCCCCCCAGCCTGAGTTTGTGCTCCATAATCATGTGACAAACTGTAATACATGCAAATAGAACAGGCTGTGGCTGAGCCTTGTCCTCCCAATCCCCAGAAGCAGAGGAAGCTTTTTATTCTGAGGAGGTTTTGTGTCAGGGACCAGAGTTGTGTCTGGGCCTGTCCTGTTTGGTCTGTGCTTGTGCTCGTCGATGTGGTGTGAGAAAACAGTGCAGAGTTTGGCTGTGGAGAGCTGAGGCCTGGAGAAAGAGCCATCAGTGTGAGGTGGAAGTGCTGAGAGCTTGGCCTGTGTCCCAGGAAGAATGACGGGCAGAGCCGTTGTTGTCCCGGAGTCAGCCCCTTGAGCTGCTGCAGCCTGGGCTGGTGCGATGGGCACGCAGGGGCTGGTGAGCAGCTGGCAAAGCTGCCCTGCAGAGAGAGGGGCCAGGAGGGGTGGGCTGGGCTGGGGGTGAGGAGGCCCAGCTGGGCCTGGTTTGGTGCAGGGCAGGGCCTGAAGGGGCACTGCCTGCCTGCCCTATTGCCACCTACTGACTCCAGTGGGTCCAGAAGAACCACGTGACACCGGACTCAGAGGTCAAACAACTACAAGCCCAGCATCTCACCTGGATAAAGCTTTGGACTTTACCTTATAAGTACGTGTTTCTAACCTTAGCCTATGGAGTCAGATGTGTTGTGCCCGGGGCGGGGTTATCTCAGGTTATATATGTTGTCCAATTTGAATAAAGTTGGGATTTGCCTGAACACCATATTGGTGTGTGCGGTCTCCTTTGGACCCGTCCTCAACATTTGGTGACGCAGGACGTGATCTTCTGGGACAAAATCCAGCTGTGGACAGATCCAAAAACCTTAGTAGCAACCCCTGAGAGTTGCTGATGTGCCGAATTTCAGGCACTTGTGTGTAGCAACCCCTGAGATTTGCTGGGCCCTGAGAACTTCAGGTACTTTTTTTGTGTATCAGCCCCTGAGAGCTGCTGGAAGACCGTGGGCACGGAACACGGAAGACTCTACCGGTGACTTGGGGGAAAAAATCATGGGAAACACCAAATTGGTAAAGAAGCCCAAGTTGCTTGATAGCTTCGAGAAAATAGCCCATATTACAGGGCACAAGATAGATAAGCCAGCGCTAGAAAGACTTTTATTCTGGTGTCAGAATAACGGACACTTAACCGATGCTGGCCATGCATATTGTATGGAGGCATGGGCTAAAACAGGGACAGATCTGTGGGAAGCGATCCAAGCTACTTCCAGAGATGCCTTAGAATTAGCTTCGACGTATAAAGTCGTTAGAGTGATGCTGTCTCAGCTTCACGGCAATACAGGAGTCGATGGGTCTTCCGAAAGTCTCCAGCCAAGACAAACATGGGGAGAAAGTTTTTCTCCGTGAAGCGGCTTCCCCCCCCAGCATCCACCACTGCTGAGCTCACCGCTTGCTGGAGCCACCCCACCGCCCTATGACTACTGAAAAGCCGTCTTTGCACCGCAAATGAGCCCAGAGCCTACATGGTACCCGCCTGTGCCGCCTGTAGCAGCCACGGCAAGAGGAGCGGCGGGACCACAACAGCCACCCTGGAACCAGAGCATCCCCATGAGACATGTCGCCGAAAATATCCAGCCATACCAGAGCATGAGTGACCTTTTATTATATCCTGGGTCCGAGAAAACGCGAGGAGAAATGCTCTCTATGGCGGCTTGTGAGGATCGAAACGCCTCAGCCGAGACAGAGATGAGGGAAGGGGGACAAGATCTTCCCCCGTGGAGCGGTTTTCCCCCTGTGCATCTCCCCTCGGCGCCGCCGATGCCCTGCGAGTACCTCGGGGCTGGGGTCGTCCCGCCGCCGCGCTTCCCACCGCCCCGCGGGACCGGAGCCGCTCCGTTGCCGCTAGAAACTGCCGCAGGAAACAACCCGGCGGGACTGGAACTGTGCGCCATTACCGCATGGCCAGGAGAACAAAGAGACCACATGGTCGGGAAGCCCACGAAAAATATTGCGCAACTGGCTCACCACGCGGCCAAGGCCCGGCTTCCAAACAAAGAGCCTGAACGCGCATTCAGCGGTGTGGCCCCGGGACCTCCCAACCCCCCTCCCTACTGCGCGCCGATCAAGGCGCATGCGTGGGACACGGACCCCCCCGCAGCCTGCCGAGTCAGGGACTGGCCCCGCGCCGGCCCGGCGGGAAGAAGAAATTTGTGCCGGGGGCGGATCCGGCTGTCAATCAAACGCAGTTCCCACACCACACCCACCAGTGCTCACGCTGATGGCTACACCCACTGCCTGCGCCGAGTCTGGAATATACCAACTGCAAACAGCAGAGGATTACATGCTGGCTGTGAGGGACGGCGTGGGGGGAGGAGGAATTCAGAGTGTAATGCAACATGAACCAAGTGTTTTGGGGAGAGAGCTAACCCCCCGATCTGAAAAAAATTCTTTTTCCGAGCTGTCTTCCCTACAGGTGCCAGCAGACCCTGCCAATGGAGCCACTCCAGCCACTTTAACAACAGTTTGCAGCGAAGAAGTGCCGTTTCTTAAAGAGACAGGCAGCTTAACATCAGAAGTGCATTCCATCCCAGCACAATCGGCCAAGCAAGATGCAGTGCCTGAAGCTACTCCGTTACCTTCTTTCACCTCAATGAAGCAAGAAAAGACAGAACCATATCAACACTTCGTAGACAAGCTGCATCAAGCTATAACTTCACATACAGGACTGGAAAACCACGAAAAGAAGTTCATGTTCCACCTGTTAGCAGAATTGCTTGAGATAGCTGGCAGAGTCAAGGCAGCTAGAAAGCATCTTGCCACCATGGTACAAAAAGTGGTTAAATCCAGAACGTGTCTAAGTATATCTCTTGCCTTTGTGTCTTATCTTGTTGCAATGCAAAAGCATGTCTGGTGGTATAAAGATTTTAGTCCTCAGGCTGACGAAAACGCCATAGAACATTGGGATGATACAGGTAACTTGATAGCGGCAATTTTTGCTCCAATTGGTGTAAACAGAGCATTATGTTTAGTACGGATGCTGAATAGCTGGGTGCAAGAACAATTAACATCATTTTAAAGGTGCTTATTAATCTCTCAACAGATGCTGATAAGATACAACAAGCAGTATTGCAAAATAGAGAGACCCTAAAATTCTTGCTAATGATTCATGGTTACCAATGTGATGAGTTTGAAGGGATGTGTTCCACAGAATTAAGCAAACACTCCAAAGAAGTCCATGATAAAATACAAGTGGTGAAAAATAATTTTGACAAGCTAACTGTTAACATTTCTCCTTTAAAGAAATGGGTTCATTCCCTGAGCCTGATCAGTTGGCAAGAAGCAGTGCTGATACAAGGAGTATTAATTCTGATTGTTATGATTTGTTTGATTGCTCTTATTTGCAGGACTAGTCGTTGACTGTCCAATCAGACAAGAACAGTCCAGTTCAAGTTGGCATGTTGTTTAGCAGTACCAAGAGTGTCTAAAGTGACTGAGACTCAAGGCTACTCTCAGTAAACTCTGTGGTGGCCACACAGAAGTTTTGAGAATTGACCTTGAACTATTGCATAAGGGAATTAGCTCAGCTAAACTGGAGCTGCCTTTGCTAAGTGAAGTCACTCTACATTCATAGACACTTTGCACAAAATAGACACTGTTAATAGAACTTGTAGTTTTGTTTACAGTGGTTTGTGTAGTGACGACTACGCAGAAGGACCACAACCTCACGTGTGAGAGAAAAGTTTCTTGTTTTACACTGGTTGTAAGTTTGTAAATCCCAAGCCTACATGTCTTGGTCATGTATTGGTTTGTGTCAGTTTACAAAGGTTACTGTACCCTCTTCCAAAGGTCTATTTTTGAAAAGAGAGGGGGAGGTAGGGATGTGTAACCTGCAAAATACCCTGTTGTGTCTTGAATTGGCAAAATCTAAGATCTTCAAAATGTTTTTCCCATTTTTCAATATTTCAGCCTTTGAGTTTCCTAATAGTAACAATTTCCCCATTAGATAAGTAGCTAAAGAGCTAAGACTTAGAATTACTGTGTTATTGTGTGCATTATGTTATTTGCATTTTTGTTTTGTTTTTTCAAACGAGAGGGGGAGCTGTTGCTGCCCATTAATTCCGGTGGGTCCAGAGGAACCACGTGACACTTCCCTCAGAGGGTAAACAACTACAAGCCCAACAATCTCACCTGGAAAAAGCTTTGGACTTTACCTTGTAAGTACATGATTCTTACCTTAGCCAATGGAGTCAGATGTGCTGTGCCCGGGGCGGGGTTATCTCACATTATAAATGTTGTCTAATTTGAATAAAGTTGGGATTTTGCCTGAACACCATGTTGGTGTGTGCGATCTCCTTGGACCCGTCTACAATACAGGAGTTCCCCTTTTCTGGTCTTTCCAATTCAGTGTTCGGGTTTCCACCCTGTCTGGGCTGCCAGAGGACCCACCTGTATTGGGATTGGTGGGAATTATTTCTCTCTCAGCCTTAGGTGTAAAGTTGGGGCATAGGGTGTGACTCTTGGGGATGGGCCTGTGCAGGGCCGAGGGTTGGACTCCATGAGCCTTGGGGGTCCCTTCCCACTCAGCACATTCTGGAATTCTGTGACACCAGCTGGGCTGGTCACAGTGCATGGGGAGCCCCATCCCCAAAAAAGAACTGTGGGTGCTCCCTGTGTGGGGAGGGGTCCCAGCCCCACCCCAGCAGGCCTGGAGGAAGGGGGGACACCCTCCTGCAGGTGGGATGTGCATCAAATTGGGGCCCCCCACAAGCCACTTTTCACACCTCAAAACTGGGCATTATAACCCCCCTCAGCCCCCAGTGGAGCCAGGGGGTCCCTGCAACCCCCAGAATGAGGGAGGAGACTCCCAAGACCCACTTAGAACCCCTAAAAATTGGTTGAAAACAGCAGGATGTTTCTGTCAATAGGGTCATCTCATCCCTCCAAAATGCAAGAGGTTCAACTCAGCCCATAAAAAAGAGGAGGGAAACCCTCAAAAGGTATTTAAAGCACCCTGAACTGGTGGGAGGCAGCAGGATCCCCTCAAAAAGAGCTCCCTGTGTCCCTCCCTGTGGGACCCCACTCCAAGTGCTGATGTCACACGTCCCCCACACTCCCTCACAGTACCCCCCTCAGGACAGGAGGGCACCCCAGAAGCTCCCTCAATTTTTCTACACACCCCATCTCTTGTCTCCCAATCCCCAACCCATCCCCCTCCAAGTCCCATCCCAACCCTCCCAATTTGCATCCAAGCCCTCCCAATTTTATCCCATCCTCCCTGGATTTGTAGCACCCCGTCTCCTGCTGCTGACTCTCCCTAAGTGGGTTCAAGTTGGATTAAACCATTTTGGGATGGGATTGAGTCATTTCAAGTTGGCATGGAGCCATTTTGGGGTGGGATTGAGGTGTTATGAGCTGACAGATCAATCCCTCTCAGAGATTGGACTGCAAAATGATGGAGAAATGTCAGTCGGTCTGGACACCTCCAGTTTTGGGGAAAACTCTCCCAAATCCCCACAGAACCCTGAAATCTTCCTGAATATCCCTTTGAACCCCAAATTCCTGCCCCAGTTCCCAGGAGAATGGTGGAAATTTAGATGTCTTTGTTCAATTTCTTTATTTTAATCCCAATTTCAGGTGATTTGAAGGGATGAAGATGGATCAAATAAAATCAAAACCAAAAAAATGAATCATGTGAATGTGCATGGGGTTGGGTTGGGTGGCCCACAGAGAGGCAGAGCCACAGAGGATTGGAATTATGGAATTGTTGAGTTTAGAAAAGTTCTGAAACACCACTCAGGATTCCTTGAGGCCACAAGATAAACTAAGGGTATGGAGCAGGGGAGATTTTTAGGGTCAAAAGTCAGCAACTCCCCCTTCCCAATGAATTTCCCACTTCACTCTGTGTCCCCACATGTGATGGCTTTGATGTGGCAAAATGCCAAGTAATCATTTCAGAGGCAAAGTCTCCTCTTCTGTCCCCCAAAAACCAAAACACAGGACATAGTTCAGCAGAACAAGGTACATTGAACAGAAAATAAAATACAAACCAAATCAAATACAAACTCCAGACTAAGAAGAAAAGGCAGCAAGAACAAACAGGAAATAAATTTCAACTTCCCCAGTATCTTGGTCTCCCCCCAAGAGCTCTGCAATGCCAACAAACTCCTTGCTCATCCGGCAAGAAGAAGAAGGAAAATCCCTCCTCCCTCTCTTCTTCTATCTGAGATGATGTCAGAATATGGGATGCAATAGAGTTGGACAGTAGGAGTCAGCTGGGCTGACACAGCCTCGAGTCAGCTGATTGTCCAAGGCCTTGCTCTAAAAACTACAGCCTAAATCTGGGCCTAACTAAACCCATGACACCACGGATGTTCCTCCCCCTGGCTTAATTCAAGTGCCCACGGAGAACCAGGAGGATGTGGAGACCACCAGCCAGGGGTCTTCCAAATGTGTGTCACAAGGAATGTGGGTGACAGAGATGGAGCAGCAGATGAAGCTTTTCCCACAGTCGGGGCACTCGTGGGGCTTCCCTCACTGGTGGGTCCGTTGGTGTCTGGTCAAGTGAGAGCTGTGGGTGAAGCTCTTCCCACACTCGTCACACTCATAAGGCCTCTCCCCGGTGTGGAGCCGCCGGTGTCTGATCAGGCTGGAGTTCTGGCTGAATCTCTTCCCGCAGTCGGTGCAGCAGAAGGGCCTCTCCCCGGTGTGTGTGCGCTGATGCTCGAGGAGATTGGAGATGGTCCGACACCTCTTCCCACACTGGGAACACTCGTAGGGACGTTCCCCAGTGTGGATCATCTGGTGGCTGATCAGGTTGGAGCTGTGACTGAAGCCCTTCCCACATTCCCTACACGTGTAGGGCCGTTCCCCAGTGTGGATGTGCTGGTGCTGGATCAGGTGGGAGCTCCAGCTGAATCCCTTCCCACATTCCAAGCACTTGTAGCGCTTCTCCCTGCTCTGAAGCTGCTGCTGCACCCCCAGCTCAGAGCTCTGGTTGAAGCTCTGGCCATCTTTCCCACACTGGGTGGCTCTATCCTGATCGGAGGACCCAAAACTCTGTTGAGAGCTTCTCCTCCTGAGGGATCTCCGTGGCTTTTTCTCCTCGGTGACTTCCTGCTCTGTGGAGCTGTTCAAAGTGGCCTCTGCCACCAGGTTCTGCTGGGGGGATTTGTCCTCCGTGCTCCCTGTGCTCAGCTCGGGGCCTGGGGCAGGAAGGAACAAGCACAGGCAGGGCATTTGCCTCTGGCCCACAGGGAAGGCCAAGGACATCCCCCCAAACCCGGCCCCGGCAGGACGGCGTCGGCAGCGGGGTTGTCCTGCAGCCGGGGCCATGCTGGGCTGGAAGATGCAGCACAAGAGAGGGGCAAAGGGGCACTGACTTCCTCCTCACCTGCCTGGGGGGCCCGGGGCATCTTCCTCTTCCTTACAGCCTCCACCTCCATCTGGCCAAGATTTGGAAAGAACAAATCCTGGTATTTTTGGGGAAAAAAGAAGGTGTGAGCAGAGTTGGTTGGGGGTTCCTCCTGCCCCAATCCATCTCTAGAACTCACTGGGCTCCTCGTGGCCTAAAAAACCTGTAAAACACCAAGATTCAGCTAAATAAAACTTCCCAGGAGTTCTTTGTCTTTGGCCTCTCTACTTTGGGGTTCTGGGTGTCTCTCCTGTCCTGGCTGCTGGGGGTCTCCTGTGTATTGGGGGTCCTGCCTCTCCAGGGTCCCCACCCTCTCCAGGCTGCCAGGGCTCCAGGACCCCCCTACCTGGCCATTCCTGGTTTTCCAGCCCCCAAACCCTCATTTCTTCGACTCCAGGATCCCTCTGACCCCCCTTTCCCACCCATCCCACATCTCCCAGACTCCACACTCCCTTTTCCTTTAACCTGACACCCCCTGGACTCCTCTTTCTGCGTATAGGGACCCCCTGGAACCCCCCAATAATCTTTCCCCACCTCCAGTCCTGCTTTTTCTTCACCTTAGCCCCTCCTGTTCCCACATTCCCAGGCAGTGGGAAGCCCCTGCACCCCCTTATCCTGCACCCATATCCACCTGCACCCCCTTTCCTTGGCATCCCACCTTTTCCAGTCCCCACACCCCTATTTTTCTTGACTCTGGGACCCCCACTCCTGCATTTCCCAGACCACAGACTCTCCCCTTTATGGAACACTGGGAATTCATTTGAACCCCTTTTTCTGGCTATTCTGGGTGTCCTTACCCCATGACTCCCTTTCTTCGACATCACGGACCCCTGGAACCCCTTTCCTGAGCACAGGGAACCCCTGGACCCCCCATCCCACTTCTCCAAGCCCCTACACCTCCTTTCCTTGGCCCTGTGACCCCCTGAAAATCCCCTTCCCCAGCACTGTGTCCCCCCTGCACCCACAAGATTCA
>JAJPCS010016894.1:0-10264 GCA_021164005.1 Willisornis vidua nigrigula | reverse complement strand
TATGTGCAGATCTTCAGGGCTGTGCTGAGGATCCCCTCTGAGCAGGGATGGCACAAAGCCTTTTCCACGTGCCTCCCTCACCTGGCCGTGGTCTCCCTGTTTATCAGCACTGCTGTGTTTTCCTACCTGAAGCCACTCTCCATCTCCTCCCCATCTCTGGATGTGGTGGTGGCAGTTCTATACTCAGTGGTTCCTCCAACACTGAACCCCCTCATCTACAGCCTGAGGAATCAGGAACTCAAGGATGCCCTGAGGAAAATGGTGACTGGATGCTTTTCAGGACCAATAAACGGCCTGTTTTTTTCAGCTCAACACTCATTGTGTAATGCCTTGTAAGCTCAGCTTTCCTTACAGAGCTTTTGATAGTGGTGGTCGACGATTTCCTTCTTTTTTCTTCTGTTAATGGTGTTAACCCTGAATTTTTTTTCTTCATATGTATCTAAGTCACTGTCTACCCCCTTATTTTGACCCATAAATTGTGTAAATGAGGAATTATGCTCTGTGTTCACTTAAATAAAACAAAACTTCCTGCAGGGACTTATTTTCCAAACATCCTCCCTTTGTTACTTTGTCCATGAGAAATCATGGTCTCTGAGTATAATAAAGGATCCAAGTTCTTTTTTCCAGATTCTTCTTTCAATAACCTCTGAATCTGGAGGGCAGTGCCTGTGTGCAGAGCTGGAGGGGAAAAAACCCTGGTACAGCAGCAGTGCCAGGGAGCTCTTGGGCTTTTAGACCTGCTCTTTTTCCACTTCCACCCTCTCCTTTATTGTCCTTGTCCAAGGCCTGAGTGCGCTGGAAGTTCAGCCACTGTCCTGCTGTGTGTCACTGCTGTGACCACGGGCAAGGACAGGCCATGGGCCCTTTAGAGACAGAGCTGGGCCCCATAACATCATTTCCATCATGAAAGGGGGATCCCCTCTGGGCAGTTCCTGAAGATTTTGGTCTTTTTCCAAAGTTGTTCTTGAGGAGAAGCCCAAGAAATAGACTCTCAAAAGTCTCGTTCATTTGCTTGTTTCTCCATGGAATCAGTGCAGTGAGCTCAGGGTCCTGCTGTGGGACTTTAGGGACTGAGGGCTGGTTCAGGTGTTCTATCTTGGTGGCCAGTGGCCACACAGATAGGAAAGGGTCTTCAAGTCATAAGCCTGAGGCTCTGAAGCTTTGATGGCTCTGATGGCAGGTGAGTCCTTTTCTTGAGGAAATCAAGAACTGCCAGGAGGGCACAGAGGATCTGCAGGGACAGCCCATCCCATACAGTCAGCAGTGAATGAAGCCCTGGAGCAGAATCCTGTCCAGGGCGGAGTCCCCCAGAGAGAAAGTATTAAATCTCGCTGTGAACTGGCCAACCAGAGCTCTGCAGCCCCAGGGGACACAGCAGGAACAGGGAAAGGACTCTGGTGACTAACTCCTCTTAACCCTCAGTTGAAACAGTCAAAAATACAGACTTCATTCAGGGGGAAGAACAGAGACCATTTTTGGTAAAAACTTTCAGTGTAATATAGGGTTAGTATAATTAAGAGGCTGGGTTATGCTAAAGGGAGGATGGTTCATGTTAAGTAATAGATTACCACATGTTAATCATGGGGAGAGCAGGTACTGAGAGCTAATCCATTATTCATGGACACAAGGGAAAGTGGAACAATGGATGTTGCAAAACAGGTTTCAGTACACAGCAAGGAATATACAGAAACTGCAAACCTTGTGAAATGCAAAAGACAGGAGATGCATCAGTGTCCACAGACTGGATTCAGTCTTATTGTCCTGGGGAGCCTTTCTGGGTCCTGAAGTTTTTCAGTTTTGTATCCCAACAGTTTCACCCCTTCTAATTTTGTTTCTGTAAAATGAAAACTTAAGAAAAATTCTGATCGATTATTTGTGGGATACAGGAAAGCAAAATAGGGGTTACATAACAAGATACAAAAGAACATAAAATTCCAAACAATTTCACTATAAGCAACATTTCAAATTGTGGACTGATGTTAATATGTCCAGCCAATGAAACCCCTTAACCCACTTTTGTTGTTCTCTTTCAGGATTTAATCTCATGAATATTTATTTAAGCTAATCTTCTAAAAAGCTTTATTTAAACCGACTTATAAACAAGTAACTTTAATGAAACAAATAGCTTTGATGACTTTTTTAGTGTTTGTGTTTTTTCTCTGACTTTAAGCTTTTTTTCTGAGGGTGTTTTTTAAATGCCGTGTTTGTTCTTGAAAACCTTTATTCAAACTAAACATCTCTGCAAATGAACAACTTTCTTTAATTTAGGATTATGTGTCTTTTGACCTTTATTTGAGGGTGTTCATGTGTATATGAGATAGTGTAGTTGTACAGACCAGACAGCTCTATCAGTAGTTACATTCTCACATGTGCATTCATTCTCACATTCACTCAGGGCGCCCTTTCATTCAAACATTCACACAAACAGACTGGAATTTATATTTTGCTGTCTTGTATGATTATGAAATGAGAAATTGGCATTTGTGTTCCTTATTCTTGCATTAGCAACATCTAACTATATGTCTCTTTGGTTTTTGAGTTGCTGTTCTGGTGAGAATATAACCTGTAAAATACAGACATTCTGCATCATATTTGTGAGAAAAATTCTCTATTTATTGAATTTTACACTGATAACAAAGTCCGTGAAACAAAAAAATAACTATCAGAAAGGTTTACTTACAAACACGTGTTGTTGTGCCCTGGCTAATCCCAATCCCCAAAAGCACACCCCCCAAATCAGATTTCCCCCTCTTAAAGGCTTCTAAATCCCACCCTGTCACATAACAGAAAGGGCATTCCCTTGCCTCTTACTGGTTATGTTATGTTAAGAGGCAGGGTCTGGATTAAAATGGCAGCCTCCATGGGTGCCACATGGTGGTGGTGGGGGGTTACTTCATTTACATTTATTTTGCAATACCTGATTCCCACTCACATGTTTCCCTGGTACCTGCCCAGACATGTTCAGGAACCTTACAACTTCACAATACGCCTATAGGTTAGTAATAAAAAAGAAAAACCCTTTAAAATGCACGTGTTTCCCTGTTTTTGTTAGTAACTTTTGGTTGATTCCTTTGCTTGAAAAGAAAAACATTTATTTATTTCTCATATGTTCAATTTAAAATAAAAACTCAAAAACATATAAAACATTCCTACAGTTCAGAGATAACTTGCCACTCCCCCGTTTTTATTTTTTGTATGGGAAATTGGTAACTGTAGCCCTGGCGCTGCCCACCCCAGCCGCTGCAGCTGCTGTTTGCTCTCTCCCTTGGCGAGGGAGGGGGGGTGCAGTTGTGGGCGATATTTGGGTTCCTGCTGGCAGTGCCTTGTTTGCTATAGATATGCAAAACTTTGAAAGACAAGCATTTCAGGTAATTAACACATGAACTGGGACCTACAACAGAACAAAAGAGCTTTCTTCAGCACAGGTAACACAGGAAAAAACTACAGTAGGAGAAGAAAAGATAGATTTAAAACTCTTGTTTGATACAAAAAAAAGATAAACAGAGAAAAACAAGTCCCTACATTAACGATCACCCGAAGACACAGCTAGTGAGTTTTCGTGGCTTCTTTAGGCAGAGCAGAAATGGCTCAGAAGGGTCTTCCAGCTCACAGCTCCGCTCCAGCTCATTATTTGTGACCGCTCCAGCCTGCTCGTCTGTCTCTGCAACTGTGCACGCTCGACACGGCCCCGCAGCTTCTTTGTGGGTTTTAAGATGACAATTGCCATGTGAGCCATGTGGCTTGCAAAGGCCCCAAACCACTGCTGGCTGCTGCGCCACCCACACACCATTCCTGGAACGCCACTGGGGCTGCAGCTGCGGCTGGGGCTGCTGCCGGGGCTGCCGCTGGTCTCGCCACTGCTGGGGCTGCTGTGCTGCTACCCTGCTCCCTGTGCTGGCTCTCCCGCGCCACCGCCACTGCTGCTGCTTCGGCCGCTCCATGCAGGTGCCGCAGCAGCCCAGGGCACCTGCTGTGCCGGGCATGGCCCCACGTGTTGCTCTTTCTGAGCTGTGCCATAGCCCTGCCTACCGCAGCAGTGCGGTGCGTGGCTTGAAAAACCTGCTCTGCTATGCTGAATACGTGTGTTTCACGTGCGGTGTCCCCGCCACTGAGGCAAGTCTGCCGGAACACTGCAACCACTTTTTGTGGGTTGCTGCCTGTGTTTGCAGCTGCCGTGCCACTGTCGGAGCCGCCTCTGCCACCGCGCCCGCTCCTGCCGCATGGATGCCACGCTGGCCGCCTCTGGCTCTCCTAGTTCTCTGCCACCGGGGTCCCAGGACTCTGGCCAAAGTCTCTGGCAGCAATTACACTGCCATCTTGCCACTTTTTTCCCCCATGCTTTTAAAGAGTCTCAAGTGCTTTCTTGTACCACTCGGGACATTTTCCTGCCTGTTTATCATTGTCCCATTCAGAGTCACTAAAAGTGAGTTCTGGGTGGTTTTGTTGGGCTTTTAAAGCCAAGCTTTTTAACAGCAGATCTTCTGAGCTGTGCTGCTTAAGCAGACTTATCATGATCGGCTTCTGCTCAGAGACAGATTTCCCTCCATCTTTACTTATTAAACACAAAGTTCTTTGAAACTTCTAGTTCGTGGCCGCTCACGGGCATGTTTCCTGCAGGGACACTGGTTCCGGGATTCCTTTGAAGTTTGGCCATGAACCATGACAGAAACAGAGGAGCTGCTACTCTGTTTCAGCCTAAGGGCTCTGCTCTGCTCTCCTCGCTTCCAAACATCAGAAGCTGAGGCGCTCACCCTCACACTTAGGCCCCATTTGAAAAGGTAAAAAAAACCAGACTTCATTCGGAGGAAAGAACAGAAATAATTTATTGTAAAAACTGTCAGTGTAATATAGGGTTAGTATAATTTAGAGGCTGGGTTATGCTAAACGGAGTATGGTTCCTGCTAACTAAGGGATTACCGTATGTTAACCATGGGGAGAGCAGGTACCTATTCATGAACACAAGTGAAAGAGGAACAATGGATGTTGCAAAACAGGTTTCAGTACACAGCAAGGAACACACAGAAACTGCAATTCTTGTCAAATGCAAAAAGACAGGAGATGGGCCGATGTCTGCAAACTGGATGAAGTCTTATGGTTCTGGGGAGCCTTCCTGGACTCTAGTGTTCTGCAGTTTGTATTCCAAGAGCTTGTTATTTTTTAGCTGTCCTCATTGGAACAGGAATGCACACAAAATGACAACAGCTTTCTGGCTGTCACAGCTTTGGGACGGACAGTGTACTTGGAGCAGGAAAAGTGCTTGACAGTCACAAGAGCTGGGGCTTTTGTTCTATCCTGGGGACATAGCATGGCAGGGAGGGGATGCAGAGCTCTCAGGATCTCCTGCAGAGGAGAGCAGGCCACACAGGTGCCTCCTGTTCCTCTTGCCAATCACATTCACCACCAGTGGGCCTGAGTCCTCTCTGAGCTCCAGCTGCAGCTGTGCCTTCCCCAGAGCACCCTGCCCTGAGCAGGGCTGTGGGGCCAGACCCAGCTGGGCTGTGCTGGGAGAGGCCCTTGGTGAAGGAGAGAGCCCAGGGCAGGTGGGAGAGCTTGGAGGGAGCTGGGCTGGGCTGGAAAGGACCTGGAAGAGAAAACCATCTATGCATCTCCCATCATGTGACTGTGCAGGTGCAGGACTCAGCCCATGGGTTGTGGTGCAGAGCCAGGGTCTGTGGAAAGGATGGAAAACATGAAGTGCCAGAGAGAGGAGGCTGCTCTGTGCCCTTGGTGGCAAGGACAGACCAGGAAGGTGGCCCAGGACTCTTGTCAGCCCCCAGCCTCTCTCTCCAGTCATTTCCAGCCCTGGCTGCTCAGCCCAGGGTTAAGGGTGGGTTTTGCTGTGCCCCCCTCCCCGCTCTTGCTGGCTCAGGGGCTGTCCCAGGGCAATGGCCAGACCTGCCCAGCCCCTCTCCTGGCCCAGAGCCTGGCAGAGCCTGAGCAGGGCTGTCTGTGAGGCCCCACAGGTGACACAGCCTCTCCAGGGCCTGGGAAAGCTGTGGAACAAGATGGCCATGGGGTGACAAAGCACAGAGACTGCCCTGGGCATCCCATCAGAGGGGCCATTCCCCAGTCTTGATGCTCCTTCCCTGAGCTGGGTCTGCACAAGGGGCTGTGGGACCAGCTGTGGGACAGTGGGGCACAAAGGGGCCATGGAATCTCTGCCAGGGGGTGACAGCAAGGCCAGGCACAGACAAGCAATTCCTGGGCATGGCCTGTGCTGTGCACGTGGGACTGTCAGAAAGGCAAAGCTCTCCTGGATTGTGTGGCTGCAGGAAAAATCAAGAGCCAAAAGAGCCTCAGTGGCTGTGCTGGAGACCAAGGCTGAAGGAGGGAAATGCAGGGCTGCTGTGGGATGGGGAGGGGGATTTAATTCCAGCAGACACTGCTGTGGGGCTGAGGGACTCCATGGTATCTCTGCCTGAGTTTTAACTGGAAAGGTCTCTCAGGCCTCTGTGCTCAGGGAAAGCTTCAGGGAGGAGGAGAGCCCGTCTTGGCAGGAACCTCCTGCAATGCCAGAGGGACACATGGAGCTGGGCAGGAGGCAGCCGGGTGCCCTGGCAGCAAGGGAGGCCAGGAGCACCCTGGGCTGTGGGACCAGCACAGCAAGGACGTGGCTTATCCTGGTTGCTGTGGCTGAGGAAAGATGCACAAAGAGCTGTGGAGGTTTTAAATTGTATCCTGTTTAATTTTTTACTGTGGGCAATGAAGGGAAACTTTCTGTGTCTCTAAGTGTCACCAGTTCCTGATCCCCTAAAGAGCACAAGCCTGATGAGTTATGGTTCCACTCCAGAGGCACTTAGATCTTGCTCCACACCCAGAGCATGAAGCTCCCTTGTCCCACAGAGTCCTTGGAAATGGAGGTATTAAGGACACAGGACAGGCTGTGGGATCAGGTGCAGGACATGGCCAGGGATTTGGGGTGGTTGTGACCCCAGGGCAGGACCCAGCACTTGGCCTTGTTGAAGCTCATCCAGTTGGCCTGGGCCCATTGATCCAGCCTGTCCAGACCCCTCTGCAGAGCCTTCCTGCCCTCCAGCAGATCAACAATCCCACCCACCATGGTGTCATCTGAACAAATGCTGCAGAACATGCCCAATAAAGTTCCTGTAACCCCAAAATATTTGGATTAGTGGAGATTTAGCTCTGCACAACAAAGTAATTCATTCACTTTCTCTCTTTTCCTCCCGCTCTGGATCAAGGGAACTTCTGACTTCAGTGTGTGACTCACTTTGTGCAAAGAGCAAAATGGACAGAACTGGGGTAGGGAGTGCTTGGAGGGACCTTTAGATCTGTACTTGACACAGAACGTGTTTTCCATTGGTCTAAGATTTCCTGCTGTGGAAAGTGGACGTCAGTAATGTGAACTTAAAATACAGCAGAGGAATTTCTTCTATTTTTGAGCTGTGCCTTCCTTTGGTTTTGTTTGCTGACAATACACGAACATCCCTGTGTGTCTCCTGCAGCTCTTTCTCCAAGTACAGCAGGTGGGAGTTGGTGCCAAGGAGCTGAAACCTGCAGGTCCAGCCTTTGGTGGAGGAAGCTCAGATTCCACAAGGCTGCTTTGAGTCCCAGGGGTGTGATGAGGGAAAGGTTGAGGTGGGGATTAGGGATAAAGTCTGATGGATTGTCAGACAAAAAGGGTCTTGATTTTCATATCTATTCACACTGAATTAGGAGATGCTCAGGATCAATATCAATAGGGAATTGCTGATAATAATGTATAAACAGGCAAAAATAAACAGGCCACAAAAAAGACATATTTTTGCTTGTGGGGTTTTTTTTAAGTATAAGATACTCACTTTGAATGCATTTCTGAGATCTCTGTAATTGACCACAGAAGATTTGAAAACGTAAAAGTAAATTATTCCCAGGGGTTTGTTTTGTTAAAATGCCATCAGTGAAAAGAGACCATGAAGGGAATGAGCAGACAAGGAGACCATCCCTGGTGCTTGGGAACAATATCAATTAGGGTTTGCTGCTCTCAGTGTATAAACAGGAAAAAGGAAATGGGACAAAAAGTTAAATTTCTTCACTTTTTTGTCACTGTAGTACACTCACTTTGAATACACTTCTGGTATCTGTCTAATGAAGCATAAAAGAATTGAAGACTTAAATTATTCCCGAAGGCTTGTCTTGTTAGGATGTTTTGAATGTTAATGAGCACTCTGGCACTGAATTCCTGAACTGATAATTTGAAAACTGAAAAAACCTGTAAAAAAGCAAAATTCATCATCAAACCTTCAAGTTCCTGAGAGTGTCAGCAAGCCCCACTGAGGTCATGACTGAAAAGAGACCCCGGAGGGAATGAGCAGACCAAAAGACCCTCCCTGGGGCTGGGGAAGCAGCAGCTCAGAGTTACTGGTTACAGGTGGGAACTGGACTGTGGAATGTGGCTGGGAAAGTGCTTGATGGACTTTGCCAGGCTTTGTCACTGAAAATGTTTGGACCATTCCTGCAGCCCCTCCCCGTGCTCCCCACAGCCCCCGAGCTGGGGATGCTGCTCTGCAGGGCACAGGGGCTGTGGTGCCAGGGTCATGGGGGGGCTCTACTGGGCTGTGCTGGTCAGGCTGGGAGGCAGAGCCAGCTGATGGTGGTCCCTGCCACTGACCCCCTGCCACACAAGCCCTTGTGTGGCCATGGAAGGTGCTCAGAGGGGCCCTGCCTTGTTCCACTGCTGGGAGATGGCTTTGGGGGCTGCGCTGGATCCAGACTATGAATGCTTATGGAAAGTAAAATGAATGACAAGACTCCTTTCCCTCAACCTGCTGTATTCCCTGGGGTTGCAGGGCTCCTTTTTTTCAGTTCACACTCAGATGTAGAATATTATCTCTGGGTGACTCCGGGCTGGACAGGCCTGTTCTCACTGAGCTCTATTCACTGTCAGCTCCTGCTCACACTGTTGCTGCAGGTCCCCTGTGTACTCCTGGCAGCTGCAAAGTGTCTTAAGCAAATCACTTACCTGCCATCAGCCCTGTCACAAGCTGTTGAGCCCTAGGAAAGTTAATCTCATCTGCACGACCTCTGGCCACCAACAAGTAAAACCTGAACCAGAACTAAGTCCTTTGAAAGTCACACTGGGAACCTGATCTCATCACACTGAGCCATGGGCAGACAAAGCAGGATAAGTTGCCTCTTGAATGGCTCTTCCTTAGGCATGTTCTTAACAGCAACTTTGGAGGAAGCCCAAAGCCTTCCTGCCCTGCCCTCATGAGATGCCCTTTCCTGATGGAGCTGCTGTTGTGCAGCTCAGCTGGGTCCTACCAGTGCCCATGGCCTGTCCCTGGCTGTGAGCCCAGGATGGACACACAGCATGATGTGACCAACCTGGCAGAGGACCAAGGCCTTGGACCAACACAAGGGCTTAGGAGAGTGTGGAAGCAGAAAGGGCAGCTCTGAACAGACCCCTCCTCTCTGTAAACATGCACTGTCCTGCAGTGAACTGTCCTTTCTGAATGCCTAAGAAGAAGGATCAAACAAGTCATTGTACTGTCCTTTATTATGTGTAACTACTCAAGTGGAACAAATCCTCATTTAGACCAGTCTCTGGGTCAAACTCCAAAGAAACAGACTAGATTATAATGGAGGTTAATTAAAAAATTTAATTGTGCCCAAATTTATCACATGACCCCCACCAAAATGCTGAGAAAACAGGATGGGGCTGTAATGAGTTCCAGTCCGAATGCTATGCAGACATCAACAGAAACAACAGTTTTATGCTTCTGGAGAGCATCAAGTCATCATTTTCCTCACAGCATCCCTGAGCTCCTGGTTCCTCAGGCTGTAGATGAGGGGGTTCAGTGTTGGAGGCACCACTGAGTACAGAACTGACACCACCAGGTCCAGAGATGGAGAGGACATGGAGGGAGACTTCAGGTGGGCAAACGCATCAGTGCTGAGAAACAGGGAGACCACGGCCAGGTGAGGGAGGCATGTGGAAAAGGCTTTGTGCCATCCCTGCTCAGAGGGGATCCTCAGCACAGCCCTGAAGATCTGCACATAGGAGAAAACTATGAAAACAAAATAACCAAACACTAAACAGGCAGTAACCAGAAGGAGCCCAAGTTCCCTGAGGTAGGAGTGTGAGCAGGAGAGTTTGAGGATCTGTGGGATTTCACAAAAGAACTGGCCCAGGGCATTACCCTGGCACAGGGGCAAGGAAAATGTATTGGCTGTGTGCAGCAGAGCATTGAGAAAGCCACTGGCCCAGGCAGCTGCTACCATGTGGGCACAAGCTCTGCTGCCCAGGAGGGTCCCGTAGTGCAGG